>OW240920.1:150096940-150120845 GCA_933207985.1 Pelobates cultripes | reverse complement strand
GGATACCTAATAATACATATTATACCTGTATAGAGCGGGGAATGGATACCTAATAATACATATTATACCTGTATAGAGCGAGGGAATGGATACCTAATAATACATATTATACCTGTATAGAGCGGGGGAAGGGGATACCTAATAATACATATTATACCTGCATAGAGGGGGGAATGGATACCTAATAATACATATTATACCTGTATAGAGCGGGGGAATGGATACCTAATAATACATATTATACCTGCATAGAGCGGGGGAATGGATACCTAATAATACATATTATACCTGCATAGAGCGGGGGAATGGATACCTAATAATACATATTATACCTGTATAGAGCGAGGGAATGGATACCTAATATTACATATTATACCTGTATAGAGCGGGGGAATGGATACCTAATAATACATATTATACCTGTATAGAGCGGGGGAAGGGGATACCTAATAATACATATTATACCTGTATAGAGCAGGGAATGGATACCTAATAATACATATTATACCTGTATAGAGCGGGGGAATGGATACCTAATAGTATACCTATATGAGAGAGGGAAGGGGATACCTAATAATACATATTATATACCTGTATAGGCGAGGAATGGATACCTAATAATACATATTATACCTGTATAGAGAGGAAGGGATACCTAATAATACATATTATACCTGTATAAATGAGGGGGAATGGATACCTAATAGTATATTATACCTGTATAGGCGAGAATGGATACCTAATATACATATTATACCTGTATAAATGAGGAATGGATACCTAATAATAATACATATTATACCTGTATAGGCGAGGAATGAATTACCTAATAATACATATTATACCTGTATAGGCGGGGAAGGGGATACCTAATATACATATTATACCTGCATAGAAGCGGGGAAGGGGATACCTAATACATATTATACCTGTATAGAGCGAGGGAACTGATACCTAATAATACATATTATACCTGTATAGAGCGAGGGAATGGATACCTAATAATACATATTATACCTGTATAGAGCGAGGGAATGGATACCTAATAATACATATTATACCTGTATAGAGCGGGGAATGGATACCTAATAATACATATTATACCTGTATAGAGCGGGGAGGGGATACCTAATAATACATATTATACCTGTATAGAGCGGGGGAATGGATACCTAATAATACATATTATACCTGTATAGAGCGAGGGAAGGGGATACCTAATAATACATATTATACCTGTATAGAGCAAGGGAATGGGATACCTAATAATACATATTATACCTGTATAGAGCGAGGGAAGGGGATACCTAATAATACATATTATACCTGTATAGAGAGAGGGAAGGGGATACCTAATAATACATATTATACCTGTATAGAGCGAGGGAATGGATACCTAATAATACATATTATACCAGTATAGAGCGAGGGAATGGATACCTAATAATACATATTATACCTGTATAGAGCGGGGGAATGGATACATATTATACCTGTATAGAGCGGGGGAAGGGGATACCTAATAATACATATTATACCTGTATAGAGCGGGGGAATGGATACCTAATTATACATATTATACCTGTATAGAGCGGGGGAAGGGGATACCTAATAATACATATTATACCTGTATAGAGCGGGGAGGGGATACCTAATAATACATATTATACCTGTATAGAGCAGGGGAATGGATACCTAATTATACATATTATACCTGTATAGAGCGAGGGAAGGGGATACCTAATAATACATATTATACCTGTATAGAGCGAAGGAAACCTAATAATACATATTATACCTGTATAGAGCGGGGGAATGGGGATACCTAATAATACATATTATACCTGTATAGAGCGGGGGAATGGGGATACCTAATAATACATATTATACCTGTATAGAGCGAGGGAATGGATACCTAATAATACATATTATACCTGTATAGAGCGAGGGAATGGGATACCTAATAATACATATTATACCTGTATAGAGCGAGGGAATGGATACCTAATAATACATATTATACCTGTATAGAGCGAGAGAATGGATACCTAATAATACATATTATACCTGTATAGAGCGAGGGAATGGATACCTAATAATACCTGTATAGAGCGAGGGAATGGATACCTAATAATACATATTATACCTGTATAGAGCGAGAGAATGGATACCTAATTATACATATTATACCAGTATAGAGCAGGGGAATGGATACCTAATAATACATATTATACCTGTATAGAGCGAGGGAATGGATACCTAATAATACATATTATACCTGTATAGAGCGAGGGAATGGATACCTAATAATACATATTATACCTGTATAGAGCGAGGGAATGGATACCTAATAATACATATTATACCTGTATAGAGCGAGAGAATGGATACCTAATTATACATATTATACTAGTATAGAGCAGGGGAATGGATACCTAATAATACATATTATACCTGTATAGAGCGGGGAGGGGATACCTAATAATACATATTATACCTGTATAGAGCGGGGAGGGAATACCTAATATTACATGTTACACCTGTACAGTGTGGGGGAGGGGATTCATAGTGACACGTTACACCTGTACAGTGTGGGGGAGGGGATTCATAGTGACACGTTACACCTGTAAAGTGTGGGGGAGGGGATTCATAGTGACACGTTACACCTGTACAGTGTGGGGGAGGGGATTCATAGTGACACGTTACACCTGTACAGTGTGGGGGAGGGGATTCATAGTGACACGTTACACCTGTAAAGTGTGGGGGAGGGGATTCATAGTGACACGTTACACCTGTACAGTGTGGGGGAGGGGATTCATAGTGACACGTTACACCTGTAAAGTGTGGGGGAGGGGATTCATAGTGACACGTTACACCTGTACAGTGTGGGGGAGGGGATTCATAGTGACACGTTACACCTGTACAGTGTGGGGGAGGGGATTCATAGTGACACGTTACACCTGTAAAGTGTGGGGGAGGGAATTCATAGTGACAGTTACACCTGTACAGAGTGAGGGAGGGGGACCACTAGTTGTGCGTATACCAATCGCCTACCTGTAGCTGTGTTTTCAGATCTTCTTTTTGAGCCAGAAGAGCTTCTCTCTCACCCTGTACCTGGTGCAGCTCTGAGCCGAGGGCTAAGCTTTGTTCTCGCAGAAGGCTGAGTTCCTGAGTCCTGGAAGTTTGAATCTGTTCAGGTGATAAAAGCAGCACGGTAACTATTTCTGGAGATCATCATTTAGGGAATGAGAATGAATGTGAACACGCAATGCTAGTGTCAGCTTCCAACATATTAGGGACATGACGGTGCGTGTTACCCCCGCTGATCTGCCGGGTATCTGTATACCTGCTCCAAGGCGGCTAGATTGGTACGCAGGGCATCGTTCTCAGACAGAATGATTTCCACCTGCTCCTGGCTCTCCGCACTGCGCCATGTCGCCTGCCCCCCGAACGCAGCCGAACACAGAGCAAAGAGACAAACACAGAGAAGCAGGAGAGTTCAGCACAATAGGCCAGGAAAAGAAAGGAAAACGAGAAATAAAGGGTTAATTACTTCCTCCTGCAGTCCATGGAGGGCCCGTTCATGCTCCTGCTTCACACTTAGAACTTGCTCCTTTAACTCAGTGCAGTTCTACAGAAAAAAACCCACAGGGATGAAAATGGGAGCAATTTATTGTTAGAACCCTTTTGTGTTCATGAAAAGTTGAGATAAAGACACAGACCATGACTCTAACCTCTACTAACCGCCACATACACTCACCTACAACCACTAACTCTCCATAACCACCACATACACTAACCTCTACTAACCACCACATAGACTCACCTACTGCCACTACCTCTCCATAACCACCACATACAGTAACCTCTACTAACCTCCACATACACTCACCTACTACCACTACCTCTCCGTAACCATCAGATACACTCACCTACTACCACTACCTCTCCGTAACCACCACATACACTCACCTACTACCACTACCTCTCTGTAACCACATACCCTGACCTACAACCACAACCTCTCTGTAAACAACACATACCCTCTTTAACCTCCCCCAAGCCCTGCTAATTCCCACTAACCCTTAACTAACCTGCTGAGTTGCCAACAAATCCTGCTGCATTTTCTGATTCTTCGCCTGCAGAGATTTCATTTCCTCCTCTTTCTTCTGCTGAATCTCCTCAATCTTTGTCCTTAAATCGGCCAGAGATCAAATCAGGTGAAACATATAAGAGAAAGTCAGATCTACCCTGAATAGTGTGGAAAACACAGTATAAATGCCACCACCTATAAACATAACCTGAAATGTTTAAAAATGGACATAAAAATACAGACCAGAGAGCACGAGACAGAAACATATAAAAATGACTACCATTTATGCACCATTATAGGCACCAAAAAAAAACCAAACAACTTTCATTCCGTGTAGAAGTTTTGTGTATACATCATGCCCCTGCAGTTTCACTGCTAAATTCTCTGCCATTTAGTTGTTAAATCACTTTGTTTATACAGCCCTAATCACACCTGTGACTTACCCAGCATTCCTAAACACTGTAAAGAGTCATCTAATGTTTACACTTTCTTTATTACACAATTTGTTTACTTTAGAATTTATTATCTCCTTCTCTGTTAATAGCTTGCTAGACCCCAGATGAACATCCTGATTGTAATTAAAGTTCAACTTACAGAGGAGGTGATAAAAATGTCTAAAGCAAGTTAAGGACCACTCCACACTGCAAAAGCACTCCAGCTTGCTGAACTGCTTTATGGGTGAGGAGTATCCTAGTTTAACCCCAGTTTATAAAAGTGCCAAGTTCTATGAGTAATCAGCATTTTTATAAATTAATTATGGAACACCCACCTGGCTGTCAATCAAACAGCCAAGGAGGTTTGCAGCATTCTTCCGTTAGGTCACCTGAGTTCTACTCGAATGTTCCTGCCTCCTCCCACACAGACATCATACAAAATGTGTGCATGCACAGTAGCCAGCACGCAGACATGCAACTGATGTAATCAGGGAGCCATTATGTAGCAGTGAGGACAGAAACCAGAGAGCACAAGGTGAAAGGTTACGGGGCGGGTAGAAAAAAATTATACCCTCAAAAAAAAGTTTAAGAACCATCATGTTTAAGGTGGTCCACCATAGGACTGAGGGGTTTCAGCCCTAAACGTAAAGACAAAAATCGCCAGTGATCTTCCTACGCATAAAAAAAGAAGAAAAAAAAAGGGGAAAAAAAACAGTAAATGAGATGGTGAACAGACAGAAAGACACTTCTTCACACTAGAATAGTATATAAAAAGTATCAATGCTGTATTCCATTTAATGAAAGAAGTTTTAGTTCATATACTGTTCACTAGGGGGTCACTGTTCACCCTAATTAAAGGGATTCTCCAGTGCCAGGAAAGGGGTTAAAACCCCTTCAGTGACTAACCTGAATCCGTCACCGATGTCCCTCGGCGGTGGTTCAGGCTCCGCCCATGCTCCTCCCCTGCCAACGTCAGCCTGCTGGGGAGACCTAATGCTTTCCTATGGAGATTCTGTCAACGCTAAGGGGAGGGTATCTCACCTGCTGTCATTACACAGGGCTACCAGGATCATCAGGAGGGTTAAGGGGAGGGTATCTCACCTGCTGTCATTAAACAGTGCTACCGGGATCATCAGGAGTGTTAAGGGGGGGTATCTCACCTACTGTCATTATACAGTGCTACCGGGATCACCAGGAGTGTTAAGGGGAGGGTATCTCACCTGCTGTCATTATACAAGGCTACAGGGATCATCAGGAGTGTTAAGGGGGAGGGTATCTCACCTGCTGTCATTATACAGGGATCATCAGGAGTGTTAAGGGGAGGGTATCTCACCTGCTGTCACTATACAGGGCTACCGGGATCACCAGGAGTGTTAAGGGGAGGGTATCTCACCTGCTGTCATTATCAAGGGCTTCCGGGATCATGAGGAGGGTATCTCACCTGCTGTCATTGTACAGGGCCTCTTTATCAGTCTGCAGCTGTACGTAGCTGGACAGGGAACACACAGAAAGAAGGCATTATACAAAACATTTTATAACAAGATAACAAGGAACATGAGATAGGAAGGCGATTTTCATTGAAGCCAGCACCTCCCTCGCCTCCATGCCTTTAATTAAAATGGAGAGATCTCTTCTATAGGCCCCTCGCCAGTCTATTTTTCTGAACACACACTTGTATACAGTGAGCAATGGGAGCAGGAAGTAAATGTGAGATGAGAGGAATGATACAAATTTCATAGAATCTGGGATCCAGAACTTTGGGGTTAACAATATTCTACTCGTTTTCTGACACCCCAGGCTGGCTTGCCACTTCCTCGCAGTTTGCATTACTAACCGGGTTTAAGATTTTGCCTTATTCTACAAGATCAATGTTGAGCCTCCCACATCACATTACTTTATGATGTTTGCTTCATTAAACGTCAATAATCCACAGGATTCCAACCTGACCAGGTGCCCTCCTATCGATGGCTCAAACTAGCTATCGCCCTGAACAGTGAAACAAAGTGAAGAGAAAAGTAAATGTTTTCTGATTATTAACGTGTCAAGGCTCGCCCTGTCAGGAACCATGTCACAAACTGAATATATGGCTAAAGAAGTTCATCGCTGTAACTGGTATCAGGACTTAGAAGAATCCTCCACAAGATACAGGCAGTAAGCTAACAAGGTAACGGAGGAGAAATAGAACGGGATATTACTGGACTTTATAGCGGCCGAGCGTAGCACTCTGACAGAATCAGCTTGCATTGTCAGGCAATTAAACAAAAAATACTAAGGACAATACTCAAGGTCAAATAAAGCAGCCGGATCCAGGATTCCAGAATAAATGAATCTGGAATGAAGAACACAAACAAATATAATGAGCTTAAGGGCTTGAAATCACGAGAGGGCACAGAGGCTTAAATAGGACCAAGCTCCTGGGTCAATCCTGTGGTTTGATGCATTGCACCATGCACAACAAAAGCGCCATGTCAAAAAAGGTGCAAATAGGAATAAAAGTGCAGAGAAGAGAGCAATGCGAATTTCGCCATTTAGATAGAAACGTTGCCAGAGAGAGATTGTGCCGAGAAGAGCCTGAGTGCGACAAGGCTGATGAAGGATCCAATAAGTGACCTTCCAGCCGGTCAGTGAAAAACCTACAGGAAGGGCTTGCTCCTGCTCGTGTCAATGAGCTACAGGGAAGAAGTCCCTAGAAAGTGCATTATAAGAACTACAACCCAACAAGCATATGTTTATACTAAAAATACAGGAGCCGGATTACCCTGCTGAAGGTGAAGAGATGGAGATCTGATCTTCAATGCAGACAGTCTTACTAAACAAGCTGAGCAGTTCTATGTACTGTATGTTGGGTGAACTCAGCCATGACCCCTCACTATGGATTCCCTGTTTTGTCAGCTAATTTTGTAGCATGCCAAATGTTTAGCGGTGAATCGGATCTCTTGTGGCGAAAGTAACCTCGCCACTGGTTTTTGGAGGGGCCTGTTTGCCAGCCTCCTGCCCTGCGACTATGGCCCTGGGATGTATTGCCATTCTAGGAACTGATGTGGGCATGCTTGAGGCTTATATTGCTGTTCCTGGCACTTTAATGCCCAAAGAAAGGATTTTGTACTTTTAAACTGGCACTTCGTATGCAGTCGAAGTGTCGAAGTCGTCGAAGTGGCCGCCATTCGAATACCGAACACGTGGCGGCGGCTGTTTTAACTCATTCGAACGTGGTCAGCGGTGTGTGCAGCCAAATCTATGGAACTGTTTTCGGCTACCCAATTGCACGAACACCGCTGACCCATACATTCTACTCTACTTCCACACCGCGGCTGGAGACTAAGTCCCGTTCAAGGATTCGAACGCTTGTTCGAGTGGGACTTAGTCATTTTTTCAGTGTAAAATAGACCGACCGCACAGCCCAAATCCATGGAACGGTTTTGGGCATGAAAATGTGCTTGCGGTCGGTCAAAAGTGACATATGTATCTCCCAAACGGCTGAACGGATTCGAATGATTTTTGGGTATGTTTGTATTTGGAATGTGCGGATTAATAATATGTGACTTTTATTAATACTGTATGTATGGTTTTAGAGTTATGAAAGTTGGGTAAAAAGTATGTTTTAAAATGAACGGATAATTGGGTTACCTCTCAGGCTAAGGGGAAGAGATGTGTGGCATGTAACCATTGTGTGATTGGGTATTGTATAATTGTCTGTGGGCGTCTCTTTTGCATGAGAGAATTGCATAAAAGCAGAGTGTGTGTCATTAAACCAGAGTTCTTCTTCACCCTCAATCTAGAGTCCTGTCTCTTATTGGGGGAATTGCTATATCACCACAAGGGATTGCTATGCTCTGCATGCTCCCTTGGATAATCACTTCTAAGCTCTTTTAAGAGCTTGTTCCTGTTTCCCTCTCTCAGAGGAGAGGTTCACCCACTGGAGCCCGGAGCCTTGTCGTAGGTCCAGGGTGGGTAGGAGACGGCGAGACCCCAACCAAGCTGCGGTGGTTCGTGGGATCTGCGGTGGTTGTGGTGTCTGCGGAGCGCTTGGAGCCCTCTGTAAGCGCTAGGAGCATCCTTCAACGGAGGTACCCAGTCGAGGTGCCAGGTGGCAGTGTGTCCTACAAGGAACAGAGACCGTTGGTCTCTTTCTCCAGCAGCAGGACAATGTTACGGGAGTGGAGACAGTCGATCTCCCTCTCCAGTGGCAGCCTGTGATTCAGCTTACCCTACCGAGGGGAGACACCAATCTTCCAGAAGGCGCAGATGGGACCGTGGTCTCTGTGCCTGACCCACAGGGATGCTGGACAGCCTGTCCAGATCCCCAACTACCATCGCAGGAGTATCAGGAGGAGGAGGTAAGCCAATTCTCCTGTAACGGACCGTTTTGCTCACCAGAGGTTAAAAAACGTTTAGGCGATATTCCCCTTTCCAGATACACTGACAGCTACTGTAACACTGGAAATATCCGAACAGGAAAACCATACGAAAGGGTTACACTCCTGATAGTCAGCATACAATCCAATTCCCCCAATAACGAGACGACACTTCGTTTGAGGGTCAAGCAGAATCTCTTTTACTGGAGCTAACTGCCCGGCTTTTATGCAGGTCTCCCACCTGGTGGACACTCCCCTAGGGGACCAAATGGGAAACTGGTAAACATATTGGCTCTTAGCCAATCACATACATGCACCTTTAAACACTCCCACAATTACATCACAATCCCTCCTCTCTGTCCTGGAGATAATTGGGAAGTAATACAATTATCTCCAAAGACAAAACTCCATTACACACATGGCAGTAACAATACAGTAAAAGACATAAAATTACATACAGTCACATTTATTACATAAAACATATAGATTCTACATATCCCCAGATAGCTTAGATCTGAGCGCACATTACTACCGAATGGCGCTCAGATCACATACATACAGTTCAATCGCCATGGAGCCAAAGTCTTTCCCATAGTCTTTCGTTACACGAATAGGCTCCATGGCTTAGCTATCTGGGGGATGCTGTTCATCCGGCGAAACTACCGAATGAACAGTCATTCGGTTCTGCTTACCGAATGGGAAGGTAAGGAGGCTGGCGGCTCAGCGGTGTTCGCGCCAATAAGTGTCCGTTTTCAGTTCCATAGTTTGGGCGCTGAACACCGCTGGCCGTTCGGGAGGTAAAATGGCCGCTGCCACGTGTTCGGCAGACGAACAAAGGCCACCCAGCGTTCATCAATTAAGCTGCGGTTAACCGCAGCTTCTGGGCGGTCAATTGACGGCACACTCCAGCTCCCAGGTGGTCCATCGTTCAGTAGTTTGTTCGGTAGATGGAATCTACCGAACACCCTGGCAGAAAGGCACGAATAAACCTTTCAGCAGGGAAAATAACAGCTCTGAACTGCTGAGCCATAATCTAAAGGGAGCAGGCGAGCAACCAGGCTTCTCCAGTGTACAGTGGCGAGGTTGGTTCCGCCACATCTCCCCTCCCCAGCTAACTCCGAACTTGGCCCCAGGGTTAACAGAGGAGATATTAACCCCCACTGACCCCCATGTTTCCCTGGCTACTGAGCCAGATTATGTGCCAAGCACCCCAGCAGAAGAGCTGGCAGCTGGGCAGAGTGCAGTTGGCCTCTGCCCTCCCTTTGTCCCTTGTCCAGAGCCTGATGTCCTGCAGGCTATACCAGCGGAAGAGCTGGCATCAGGGCAGAGCGCCGCTGGCCTCTGCCCTACCGACCCCCTTGTTACAGGACTGGACTGCACCCCCCTCACCCCAGAAGCGCTGGCATCAGGGCAGAGCGCCGCTGGCCTCTGCCCCTCAAGTCCCCACAGAAATACCCAGGTGCAGTAACTGTTTGTTGTGAGATTATTTCAATATTAAAGGACTACTATAGTGCCACTATAGTGCCCTGAGGGTGCCCCCAGGGACCCCCTCCCGCCCGGCTCTGGGGAGAGGAAAGGGGTTAAAACTTACCATTTTTACAGTGCCGGGCGGGGAGCTCTCCTCCTCCTCGGCAGAAGCTGCGCGCGCATTTAGCCGGTATCATAGGAAAGCATTTACAATGCTTTCCTATGGACGCTTGTGTGTTCTCACTGTGATTTTCACAGTGAGAATCACGCAAGCGCCTCTAGCGGCTGCCAATATAAACTATGTTTATAAAAAAAAAAGGGTTAATCCTAGAGGGACCTGGCACCCAGACCACTTCATTAAGCTGAAGTGGTCTGGGTGCCTAGAGTGGTCCTTTAATCCATTGACACAGAAGCCATTCATTGGTCTACAGCTAGACATGGGAGCTATTTATCAACGGTGCAGAGCCATCATCTCATTATTAGCCTTGTTGCTAACAATAGAGCCACTTATTACCATTCAAAACTCCAATGCTAATGTTATGGGGGGAACGCACAGCTTATTAGATTCTTTTACATGTGAAGCTGTGAAGGCACAATCAGGCATTACATGTAAATGGCCGACAATCCCACAATGCAGAGTATGCAGACAGAATCATGGAATTACAGTGACTGAACATGATGTGAATGATTCTCCTTGTGGTATCAAGAGAATGAAAGAGGAAAATAGGGTACAAACCTCTCCTGCTTCTTCTTTAATTTCTCCACAACCTGCAATGTGAAGGAAACATATTGATCAGATATTGTAGGACAGCCAGCGCAGTCACACCCTCTATAGAAGCACACTTACCTTTGCATTCTCCTCTTCCACCTTGGAAATCTTCCCCTATTTGAAATAAACACTGTGTCAGAGCAGAGCGGCTCAATAATGGCAAACGTTCCGCTGGAGGCACCGGTTACCCCTCATTCACCCATGAAATGCTTCTCAAATAGAAGGTTTGCCTAATACAGAGCCATACAAGGCACTGAATGTGACACTTACCTGCATCAAATAGAAGGTTTGTCTAATACACAGCCATACAAGGCACTGAATGTGACACTTACCTGCAAGCCCTTTAATTCTTCTCTTAATAGCCGGTTTTCCTCAGTCTGTGCTTCTAATTTCAGGGTCCATCCTATGAAAAACACACAAAGACTGAGAAGGAGCAGCGATGGGGCACAAACCAATTCGGATCAGGTAAATTAGTAAGTAAAATGGCTTACATTCTCTTCAAGCAAAATGACTCTTTAAATTGCAGTCTAAAGCATCATCTAACCCATGTAACCATGCAATCCAATTGTGGAAATTCCACAAACAAACGGGCTCCCACGCACAGGAAGTAATGGCACAAGTTGGACCTCACATGCATTAATATCAGTAGAACACTATACACAGGAAGCACTGTGGCAATCTGACACTATGTCCGTGCATAGAGGTTTAGAACCAGTAACTCACCCTGTGCATCCTCTGCTGTGAATGGCCGGCTTGACGATTCCTGGAGAACAGACACCAGTTAGAAGAGCAACAATGCAAAGCTAAAAAGACACCAGAACCTGCAGTCCAAGTTTAAATCAGTAAATCCACCCAGTAACGGCTGAACACCTGGCCTCATCTCCTTCCTATTAACCCACCCAATAACGACTGGATTGCAGGCATCCTGTCCTTCTAATAAACCCATCCAGCAACGTCTGTACCCCAGGCATCATGTTCTTCTAATAAACCGACATAGGATTGGCATGACACCAAGCTCTATGATATAAGAAACTGCATAGTCTTGGTTAGCCTATGTGACGGAACTCCTATAATCAGAGTGAGTATCTCCTCTAAATATCCCCTTTCCTCTGGAACAGATCAGCTCCAGTGATTATAGCTCAGTTTCCAAGCGTTAGCTGTGGCTTGATGAAGGGTAAAACAGACACACTTTATTCAGGAATTCGCACATATTTATACAAATATTCTCAACCAGGGGTCATCAAACCAAACAATACAATCCCACCCCGGTGCCTTGCTGCCTGGGACATAATTCAATCACAGGCAGGTTAACTTAGTTAATGAATAGACACCAGGACACCAATAAGTTATCCCCAAGAGCTGTACATCCCCAGAGAGCTCTGGTTTAGAGGTGCAAACTGTCCAAAAAGCGCTTGGACTGGAGGTGTCTAGCCTGAGTAATCACTAGTTGAACTTTGGCCGGGCCATGACCATCTTCCCATCCGACACAGAGTTCCAGACTGTTTAGTACCAAATAATGGTTTCTAGGAGCTTTGTAGAAGGGAGCTTCTTTAGGTCCTTGGTGTTGTTGGACACCTCATCACCTCCCTGATCTCCCCTCAAAATAACGCTCAGGTTGATGGATGATAGGCATTCCTTCTGGACTCTGCTTCTCCCTTCCAGCGCTCCACCTCCCATACAATAGCTCAAAGGGGGAGAAACCGGTTGTTACGGTTGCCTCCAGGCTGGCTCGAAGTTGGACCATAGAAAGGATGCTCCTAGCGCTCACCAAAGGACCATCAGCACCATAGACACTATAAGCACTGCAGACTCCACGAACCGCCACTGCTGGGCTAGGATCTCGACGTCTGCTATCCACCCTGGACCTATGACCAAGCTCCAGGTTCCAGTAGGTGAACCTCTTCCTTCTGTAGAGCAAAGCAGGATCAGGAACAAGAGCTCAGTGGCTAATGGAGTATGAAGAGCATAGCAATCCCTGTAGTGATTATAGCTGTTCCCTACAAACATGAGTCAAGGCTGCAAGTTAGAGGGTCAAGTCATTCTGTTTTATTGGCACCCAAAGGGCCTTCTTTTATGCAGGTTTTCCTTACGTAGGACCACCCACAGGGTTTTACAGAACAACCAATAACACACGTAAATTGCAGAAAACACTCCCAGCAATTACACACAAAATCCTCCCCCTCTGCCTGTGATTTAATTATGGTACACAATGGTTAACATAATAATCACAGGCAGGAAAAATACAGTTTTTATACATGTACTATAACTTTAAAACAGTTCGATAGATTTGGGCTGTGCGGTCGGTCTATTTCAGGCTGAAAAAAATGGGTCCCGAATGGGACTTAATCTCTGCGGCTGAAAGTTCAGTATGGGAGAAGGTACAGGTCAGCGGTGTTCGCGGAAATGTGCACCAGATTTTAGTTCCATGAATTTGGCTGCACACACCGCTGACCGTATTTGAATGAATAAAGATGGCGCCGCCACATGTTCGTTTGTGCGAACGGCGGCCACCCAGCATTCGGCAATTTACCTACAGCAGGCTCCCAGCCTGGGAGGTAAATTGCCTGCATACTTCCACTTCTGGGTGGTCCGCCCATGTGGTACTTGGTTTAGTAAGCCCCATTTACTGAACCAAGTGGGAATTAGCCAGGAACAAAGTACTTTTAACAAGTCTGGGGACACAGGCTTAAAGGGGCAGTGTCCCCAACAAGTCTGGGGACACAGGCTTAAAGGGGCATTGTCCCAATTTTTTCTATGTCCCAAAAATGTGCTTAAAGGGCCAGCACCAGTCCCATAAAAAGTCCATAAGCCCCAATATGCTCACAGACTGTTCTTAAAGGGCCATACACACCGGTCCATAGTCATTGGGGAGGAGGCTGGCAAATAGGCTCCTCCATAATCCAGGGAAGCAGGGCAATTTGTCATGTAAAGGAACAGTTACAAAAGGCATTTTGTAACACCGGTGGATTTCTGCTGCACCTCTTGGTATGCAAATAGGAGGTGCAGGAGGAACCGTTCCCAGTCCTTGTAAACGGTAGCAAAAATCTGCATCAGAGTCCCATTAAACAGTTTTTACAGGCTGTTGGTTTGGAGATGATACGGGGGGCTCTGAATGTTTTTTTTTTTTTTTATCCTGCAGAGATGGTGCGTTACCTCTGTGGTGAACTTGGTGCCCTGATCTGAGATAATCTCCCGTGAAAACCCCACTCGAGCAAATACTTGCACCAGGGCATCCGCCACCGTTGCAGCTTGAATATTGGTCAGCGCTGCCGCCTCTGAGTACCTAGTAGCATAGTCCACCACAGTAAGAGTGTAGACTCTGCGATGGGCATGTATTGTAACCAAGCCCTGGGACGGACTCCTGGATTCCCCACCTGCTGACAAGTATCACTGCTCTGGCAATACTGTCGGACATCTCAGGAAACTCCAGGCAAGACAAAGTTCTGTGTAACTGTACGTCGAGTCCAGCGAATGCTGAGATGTCATGACCGATCCACAGAACCTCCAGTCTGAATTTCTGTGGAACTACCAATGGTCGCCTCAAAGTGGGATCTGACCCATGAGCAGCTTTCTCAGCCACCTGATAAAGTAATCTCTGGCTCCATATAAAGCGTTGCCATCAATATCTTCGGTATACACAAAAGGTTTAAATGCCCCCAGCCAGGTTGCCAGAGGAGTCGCCATGGTTCCCCATAAATGTTGGGGTTTGGCCAGATGATGTTGGTGATCTTTTTCACCTGTAGGATGGTATTAAACTCAATCATCACAGAGCAAATTATTTCTGTGGAGGGGTTAGTTCAGTTTCACGGCATCTGGGTCCTCATCTCCTTCTCAAAGTCCATCTCATCGGAAGAACCAGTGGATGCGGTGCTAGATCGATCCCATTCTATGAGTTCAGCAACAAGGATAGCCTTCAGTTTACTGCTGGCCAACTTACCCCTTGCTTCTAACAAGTCCTTTAGGGTACTCCACTTCAGAAACTTGTAAGATATTTCTATTCACTGTTATCTGTCCGTTTTAAAAGCTTCCATCTCTCCTCGATTCTCCCAGAGAGAAGGGCATGAGATGTGATAGAGCTCCTACACTCAGATACAGTATTTCCACCAAGTATCCCCTGTCCTCTGGAACAGATCAGATCCAGTGATTACAGCTCAGTTCCCAAGCATCAGCCGAGGCTTGATGAAGGGTAAAACAGACACACTTTATTCAAAAACTTTCACATAAACTAGAAAAATGGTCAGAATTGTGGCAACAGACATTTAATGTGGATAAGTGGAAGATAATGCATCTTGGATGTAAAAACCCAAGGGCAGAGTACAGAATATTTCATAGAGTCCTAACCTCAACATATGAGGAAAGGGATTTAGGGGTGATTATTTCTGATGACTTAAAGGTAGGCAGACAATGTAATAGAGCAGCAGGAAATGCTAGCAGAATGCTTGGTTGTATAGGGAGAGTTATTAGCAGTAGAAAGAGAGAAGTGCTAATGCCATTGTACAGAACACTGGTGAGACCTCACTTGGAGTATTGTACACAGTACTGGAGACCGTATCTTCAGAAGGATATTGATACCTTAGAGAGAGTTCAGAGAAGGGCTACTAAACTGGTTCATGGATTGCAGGATAAAACTTACCAGGAAAGGTTAAAGGATCTTAACATGTGTAGCTTGGAGGAAAGACGAGACAGGGGGGATATGATAGAAACATTTAAATACATAAAGGGAATCAACACAGTAAAGGAGGGGACTATATTTAAAAGAAGAAAAACTACCACAACAAGAGGACATAGTCTTAAATTAGAGGGGCAAAGGTTTAAAAATAATATCCGGAAGTATTACTTTACTGAGAGGGTAGTGGACGCATGGAATAGCCTTCCAGCTGAAGTGGTAGAGGTTAACACAGTAAAGGAGTTTAAGCATGCGTGGGATAGGCATAAGGCTATCCTAACTATAAGAAAATAAGTGGTCCTAAGGCAAAAAGTCCAAGGCGCACATTTTTAGATACCTCAGAGTTGCTAAAGATTTAAAAAACACATTTATTGATAAACCTTAAGATACAAAAAATGAAATATTTAATCTATTTAATATCTAAAAATGTGCGCCTTGGACTTTTTGCCTTAGGGCCACTTCTTTTGTTCTGTTTAATACTAAGGGTTACCCACTATCTAGATTTCTTCAGGACACGCACTATAGCCCCTGTACACCAGAGGGGCATGTTCAGTTTTTTTTATTCCAACTATAAGATAAGGCCAGGGACTAATGAAAGTATTTAGAAAATTTGGCAGACTAGATGGGACAAATGGTTCTTACCTGCCGTCACATTCTATGTTTCTATATTTTTACAGGTATGCTCAGCAGGGGGTTATAAAACCAAACAATACAATCCCACCTTGGTGTCTTGGACATAATTTTAACCAAAGGCAGGATCATTTAATTAACTACTAGACACCAGGGCGCCTTACAACAAGAGCTATACATGCCCAGAAAGCTCTGGTTTAGAGATGCAAGCTGTCCAAAAAGTGCTTGGATCGGCAGGTTCTAGCCTGAGTAATCACCACTTAATGTTTGGATGGACTGGGACCATCCTCCAATCTGACACAAAGTTCCAGGCTGTTTGATACAAAGTCCTTGTCTCAAATAATGACTTTTCGGAGCCCCAAAGAAGGAAGCTCCTTCAAGCCCTTGATGTCTAGGTGACTCATCACCTCCCTGATCTCATCTCTAAATAGTGCTCAGGTTGGTGATCCTGGGACCAAACGATACCCACTCGAATTGTCATGGGATCACAGCATTGTTCCCATACAGTGTACAGTTCCATGATGTTTCTAGATACCTCCTGTTTTAGCGTTCGGTGCTCCATTCAGCCCAAAGGAGTGTCCTGAGAGCCAGTGGAGGTTCCCTTATGTCCTGTACAGCATGGGGGGGAAAACATGATGATAAAACCTCTCTTGTTGAGGAGCAGGAGTCCAGAGACAGATGTTAATGTGACCGGGTCAATC
Organism: Pelobates cultripes; assembly: GCA_933207985.1. NCBI lineage: Eukaryota > Metazoa > Chordata > Amphibia > Anura > Pelobatidae > Pelobates > Pelobates cultripes. The sequence continues at coordinate 150,103,730 of OW240920.1, read as the reverse complement.
CGTGACAGGCCATACACAGAGACAATGAGGAAGTACAAGGTAAGCCAGAAATGGGTGGGGGCATTACCTGCTTTTGGGATCCATTTGCCCCTGTAATTGAGACAGCCTCCATTATTGTGCCACTGTCATTCTGCAAGATCTGATGACCATTCAATGATGATGTCTCCTTGCCACCAAGAGCTAAACACAGAGAAATAGCTTAGAGTATAGAATAAAACCAAAATATATCAACAACCTCTCTCCCCAAAAGAAACACTCCAGACAGACAGAAATGTTAAAGAACAAGTCACCAATACACACACCTAACATGGTTCTCTGTAAGGCGGTGTTCCTCGGTTCCCCTTCGGCAGCTCCTGGGACAATAGACACAGACGGATGGCCCTCCTTCAGCCGTGTATTTTCTGCCTCTAGCTGCTCAATTTGTGAGCATAGCTGGGAGAGAAGCATGGTGTAAAGAGAAGCCCAATACAACCCCCCACTTTCCCGAGCACAGACACCCAGTACCTTGGACAGCTCCTGCATCAATGTGCTGTTCTGAAGCCGGAAATCATCTTCCTGACTCTGCAGCTTCCCTTGCAGCATTTCATTCTCACCCAGGAGAGCTTCCACCTCCTACAGAAAGAGAGACAACATCCAAATTTGTCTCTTGCTTTCCTTGAACAGGGATCTAGGCACACTATGGAAACCTCCCTAAACCTCACGCAGGACATCTATGGTGGGAAACAATAAAATCCCCAAACAGTAAGCAGATGGACATGAAATGCCCGGACAAGCGCTCTTGCAGGGAAGGGACAGCACCAGAATACATGTAGCTCACCTGTGCTTTCTTGCTTTTGCTCAGAGCCTGAGAAGGAGAAGAAGAGAAACAAATAAGAAAGGTGTTAAAACAGCATGATGGAGGGGTGATCATACATGTGGGGGGGGGGGTTCAGGATACCCAAATAACAATAATATCAGGGTGCTACTATCCACAAAGCATTACAAGTTTCGGAGAGCCTTTCACACTCACATTATGGGGGGGAGAAGGAGGGACATTTTGGGAAACGGGGGAATCTTTGCCCATATAAATTATGGAGGGAAAATGATGGAGCCTTGCAGGGGCACATTATGGGTGGGAAGGGGGAACATTATGGGGGTTTCTTGCTGGGAGTAGGTATTCTATGCGTTATGTTGAGAAGTAACAGCTGTTGAAGAATCTGGTTTCTTTACCTTTTGAGATTTGACAAACTCTCGTTCCAATGTCCCGTGCTTCTGGCGAAGAGAAGACAACTCTGTAAAGGTAAAAAAAAAAACTTACAGAGAGTATCCATACAGCACCATTGGGGTTGGGGGGTTGTATAGATTATATGGAGGAGACTGTCGGGGAGGCGGGCAATGGAGGAGACTGTCGGGGAGGCGGGCAATGGAGGAGACTGTCGGGGAGGCGAGCAATGGAGGAGACTGTCGGGGAGGCGAGCAATGGAGGAGACTGTCGGGGAGGCGGGCAATGGAGGAGACTGTCGGGAAGGCGGGCAATGGAGGAGATTGTCGGGGAGGCGGGCAATGGAGGAGATTACGGGGAAGCTGCTATGGAGGAGAATGTTGGAGAAGCAAGGGATAACAGATTGTCGGGGAAGCAGGGGCAGGAAAATATTTGAGGGGGGAACAGGAGATGAAGGATATCGCCAGGGGAGGAGGGAGAGCATATGGTTACCCTGGGTATTCTTGCGCAGATTGTCTGACAACTGGTAGTTCTGAGTCCGGAGCTCAAGGAGCTGAGCCTGTCACAGAAGGGGAAAAAACATATGGATGTAGCAGAGTATCATCCTTATTCAAACCTTACAGAGAATCTCACTCTGTGGTAGTACCTTGGCCCACTGACATATGATCCCTGAAACTCAAACAAGAATTCTGTTTATATATCGGCTGGTCAATGTCTTAGAACTGGGAAACCCAGTAAGTGTCCGTGGGCAAGACATCTAACGATATCTGCCTACCTCAATTCCTCCTAGATTATAAGTTTGTTGCCGCTAAATAACCCCTTTCTCTAATTATAGCGCTGCGGAATATGTTGACACTATATAAATTCTAATAATCAAAGAGCGCAAGTGTATGAAATGCCCTATAACTGCGCGTTACTAACAAAACTGTTTTCAGACCCCATGACATTCTAGTACCTTGTTGCTCCATCATTAACTATATATGTAATTTCATATAGCGCCTAAAATCAAAAGAAGCCATGATAATTCCGTATACTCCCATTTATCGCCAGATACCTCCAATAGCTACAGAAAGTTATTCCGATATATCCCCTAATAACACCATTTACCTCCTGGTATCTCCAAATAACTCCATATACCTCCTGATATCTCCAAGCACCTCCTGATATCTCCAAATAACTCCATATACGCCCTATTTCAAAATAACACCATATACGCCCTGATATCTCAAAATAACACCATATACCTCTGTAACGGAGCTCCTTGTACTCCGACTGAGTACCCTCCGTTGACGGATGCTCCTAGCGCTTCCTGAGGACTCCAAGCACAGCAGCAGACACCACAACCACCGCAGACTCCGCAACCGCCGTATCTTGACTGGAGTCTCGCCGTCTTCCTTCCACCCTGGATCAGCTTCTGTCCTCCAGGACTGTGTGGGAAAGAACTCTTCCTTCCACCCTGTATGAACCTCCAGCATCCAGGACTGTGTGGTGAAGACCCCTCCTCCAAGGAGAGCGTGTCAGGAACAAGCTCTTAAAAGAGCTAAGTGACTCAAGCTCAGGGGAGCATGCAGAGCATAGCAATCCCCAGTGTGATTATAACAGCTCCCTCCAATAACGAGACAAGGCTACGTTTAGAGGGATCAAGAAGAACTGTCAAAACCTTTATTTCCCTTGGGACCAGCCAATAGGGTCACCACAATAACATTGTTGTGAAACCTCAATAAAATCACAAACAGTCAAACCATATCAAGCAACACACAGTGACTTATCACAACACAATGGCACATGTTTAAAGGGGTGGGGGGAGACAATATTTAACAGTAAATATCTCACCTGCCTGCAGAATTAGCAATATGCAAATCTACCCGAATATGCAAATGAACCAGTCTTGCAATTCAGGTAGTGCATATTGCTGTTGCTACCAACAGAGGGCACTAGACCAGCTCCATAGCCAAACCCACCTAGTTGGTAGCAAACCTCAGCAATACAAGAGAGCAGGCAATACATTACACAGTACACACACACACACTATAAACAATTACATTACACACACCCTGCACCTATAATGGGTACAGGGTGACTAAAACATAGGATAAATAAAGCAGCCCACATAAATAGTCTGTCTGAAGGTAGACTAGGGGCTTTAAAGCCAGATACATGAAAGAGTCATAGTCACAGGGGAGGAGGCTGGCAAGTAGGCCTCTCCAGGACCAAGTGGCGAAGGGCACTTCGTCACATATCTCCCCTTCGGGGGGAAGACTAACCAGGCACCTGACTTTCTGTCGGTCAGTGCCTAAGTTAGTCGAGTCACCCACCGACCATAAGCAAGTGCCAGAGTAGCCCACCCACAACAAACAGTTATTAGAGCAGCCCACCCACAGCAAACAGTGACTGCACCTGGGTATTCCTCTGGGGTGATGGGGCAACACTCTGTGGGGACTTGAGGGGCAGAGGCCAGCGGCGCTCTGCCCTGATGCCAGCGCTTCTGCTGGGAGGAGGGGGGTGCAGGCCAGTCCTGTGACAAGGGGATCAGTAGGGCAGAGGCCAGCGGCGGTCTGCCCTGATGCCAGCTCTTCTGCTGGTATAGCCTGCAGGACATCAGGCTCTGGACAAGGGACAAAGGGAGGGCAGAGGCCGACTGCACTCTGCCCAGCTGCCAGCTCTTCCGCTGGTATAGCCTGCAGGACATCAGGCTCTGGACAAGGGACAAAGGGAGGGCAGAGGCTGACTGCACTCTGCCCAGCTGCCAGCTCTTCCGCTGGGGTGCTGGGAACATAGTCCAGCTCAGTAGCCAGGGGAACATGGGAGTCAGTGGGGGTTAACATCTCCTCTGTTAACCCTGGGGCCAAGTTAGGAGTTAGCTGGGGAGGGGAATTCGTACTTACCCCCTCTTCCTGTTGTCCCTGTGAGGGTAGTTGGGGATCTGGACAGGCTGTCCAGCATCCCTGTAGGTCAGGCACAGAGACCACGGTCCCATCTGCACCATCTGGGAGATTGGTGTCTCCCCTTGGTAGGGTAAGCTGCCGCTGGGGAGATAGGGTGCTGTGCTCCTCTCCCTGAAACACAGGCTGCCGCTGGAGAGGGAGACCTACTGTCTCCACTCCCATAACATTGTCCTGCTGCTGGAGAGAGAGACCAACTGTCTCTGCTCCCTGTAGGACACACTGCTGCTGGGGGGGAAGGACGACACCTTCGGCCCCCTGGAATTCGCACTGCCGCTGGGGAGGAAGGACGACACCTTCGGCTCCCTGTAACTTGAACTGCCGCTGGAGACTAGGTGTCCATATCCTCAACCTCCACAGTTGTTGCTCAAAGGCCATTGCCGCACTGTTCTCAGCACTCAACTGGCGCATTACTTGGTGGACCACCTCGTTCGAAAGGTCTGGGCCATAGCAGACCAACCGCCTCTTTACCTCCTCAATGTTAGCGTCGTCCTCGTAGCGACGTATCATGTTGAGGTGCTCTTCGCAGGGCTCTATCCATCCCTGCTCCATGCTGCTGTAGTTAGGGACGCTGCACAGTGGCTAGCGTTGCCCTCAATAACCTCTCATACGATACCAGTGTCTCCGAGCTGCTTCTCCTCACACTAGGACGCCATCCCACCGCTGCCACCAATGTAACGAAGCTCCCTGTACTCCGAACGAGTACCCTCCGTTGATGGATGCTCCTAGCGCTTCCTGAGGACTCCAAGCACTGCAGCAGACACCACAACCACCGCAGACTCCCCAACCGCCGTATCTTGACTGGAGTCTCGCCGTCTTCCTTCCACCCTGGATCAGCTTCTGTCCTCCAGGACTGTGTGGGAAAGAACTCTTCCTTCCACCCTGTATGAACCTCCAGCATCCAGGACTGTGTGGTGAAGACCACTCCTCCAAGGAGAGCATAACAGGAACAAGCTCTTAAAAGAGCTAAGTGACTCAAGCTCAGGGGAGCATGCAGAGCATAGCAATCCCCAGTGTGATTATAACCGCTCCCTCCAATAACAAGACAAGGCTACATTTAGAGGAATCAAGAAGAACTGTCAAAACCTTTATTTCCCTTGGTACCAGCCAATAGGGTCACCACAATAACATTGTTGTGAAACCTCAATAAAATCACAAACAGTCAAACCATATCAAGCAACACACAGTGACTTATCACAACACAATGGCACATGTTTAAAAGGGTGCGGGGAGACAATATTTAACAGTAAATATCTCACCTGCCTGCAGAATTAGCAATATGCAAATCTACCCGAATATGCAAATGAACCAGTCTTGCAATTCAGGTAGTGCATATTGCTGTTGCTACCAACAGAGGGCACTAGACCAGCTCCATAGCCAAACCCACCTAGTTGGTAACAAACCTCAGCAATACAAGAGAGCAGGCAATACATTAAACAGTACACACACACACACACTATAAACAATTACATTACACACACCCTGCACCTATAATGGGTACAGGGTGACTAAAACATAAGATAAATAAAGCAGCCCACATAAATAGTCTGTCTGAAGGTAGACTAGGGGCTTTAAAGCCAGATACATGAAAGAGTCATAGTCACAGGGGAGGAGGCTGGCAAGTAGGCCTCTCAAGGACCAAGTGGCGAAGGGCACTTTGTCACAACCTCCTAATATCTCAAAATAACTCCATATACTTCTTGATTTGGTCAATTAACTCCATATACCTCTTGATTTGGTCAATTAACTCCATATACCTCATGATCTCCCCAAATAACTCCATGTACCTCATGATCTTCCCAAATACTTCCACGTACCTCATGATTTCCCCAAATACCTCCACATACCTCCTCCTATCTCCCCAAATACCTCCACGTATCTCCTGCTATCTCCCCAAATACTTCCACGTACCTCCTGCTATCTCCCCAAATACCTCCACGTACCTCCTGCAATCACCATGCACCTGCTGATGTCTCCAAATAACACCATATACCTCATATCTCCAAATAACCCCAGTTACTCCCATTTAACCCCAGGTAGTAACTGCATATACCCCCTAATACAACCAGACATCCACTAATTGCCCAGACACCCCATCATTACTTCCACACAGTCCCGCATTGCCTCCAGACACCCACACCTCATTGCCCCAGTCATCCCCAGTTTTTTCCAGACTCTCCCTGACACCCCCCTCATTGCTGCAGACACCCCCAGATTGCTCCAGTCACCTCCTCATTGACTCCAGTCACCCCGTCATTGACTCCAGTCACTCCAGATAGCTCCTTATTGCCTCCAGTCACCTCATCATTGCTCCTGACACCCCCTCATTGCTGAAGACACTCCTAGATTTCTCCAGTCACCCCCTCATTGCCTCCAGTCATCTCCTCATTGACTCCAGTCACCTCCTCATTGACTCCAGTCACTCCAGATAGCTCCTTATTGCCTCCAGTCACCCCCTCCTTGCACCAGTCAAATCGTCACTGCTCCAGTCACCTCTTCACTGCTCCATACATCCCTTCATTGACTCCAGTCACCCCCAGAATGCTCCAGTTGCCCCCTCATTGCCTCCAATCACCCCCAGATTGCTCCAGCCACCTTCTGATCGACCCTAGTCACACCCAGATTGCTCCAGACACCCCCTCATTGC
>OW240920.1:150032286-150096840 GCA_933207985.1 Pelobates cultripes | reverse complement strand
TCCAGCTTCTCATTCCCCCAGCTTCTCATTCACCCCCAGCTTCTCATTCCCTCAGCTTCTCATTCCCTCAGCTTCTTATTCCCCCAGCTTCTCATTCCTCCAGCTTCTCATTCCCACAGCTTCTCATTCACCCCCAGCTTCTCATTCACACAGCTTCACATTCACCCCCAGCTTCTCATTCCCTCAGCTTCTCATTCACCCCCAACTTCTCATCCCCCCAGCTTCTCATCCCCCAGCTTCTCATTCACCCCAAACTTCTCATTAGCTGGCTTCTCATTCACCCCCAGCTTCTCATTCCCTCAGCTTCCTCATTCACCCCCAGCTTCTCATTCCCTCAGCTGCTCATCCCCAGCCTCATTCACCCCAGCTTCTCATTCCTCAGCTTCTCATTCACCCCAGCTTCTCATTCCCTCACCTTCCTCATTCACCCCAGCTTCTCATTCACCCCAGCTTCTCATCCCTCCAGCTTCTCATTCCCCCAGCTTCTCATTCCCCCAGCTTCTCATCCCTCCAGCTTCTCATCCTTCCAGCCTCTCATTCCCCCACTTTCCACCCCAGCTTCTCATCCCTCCAGCTTCTCATTCACCCTGAGCTTCTAATTTCCCCAGCTTCTCAATCCCCCACTTCCCACCCCAGCTTTTCATTTCCCAGTTTCTCACATTCCCATGTTATTCTCATTCATCCAGCTTCTCACTCCCCCAGCTTCTCATCTTTCCAGCTTGTCATTTCCCCGGCTTCTCATTCCCTCAGCCTCTCAATCCCCAATTTCCCATCCCAGATTTTAATTTCCCAGTTTCTCACATTCCCATGTTCTTCTCATCCCCCCAGCTTCTCATCCCTCCAGCTTCTCATCCCCTCAACTTCTCATTCCCCGACTTCCCACCCCAGCTTTTCATTTCCCAGTTTCTCACTGTAGCGGAGAGGCAATATTTCCCAGGTTATCTCCACTTATAATCCAAGTGAGGCTCAGGAACAAGTAAATAGTAAATCCACAGGCAAAGTTTCCAGCAGGTAAAATACAGCAATATCCCAACAGCAATATCCCAACAGCAATCCCAATAACTGGACGACACACAGTTTCAGGAGCAGAACTGACAAGCCTTTAATCCACAGTCTCCTTATAAAGCATGCTCCCATGCAAGGGAGGGATTTACAGTAATTATTACAGTAGCCAATCCTGTCCTGGTAACCTCCTACACATCTCCTCCCTTCAGCCGGCATCATAATCCCCTTATCCAGCACACCAATTCCCCCCGTTTCTGGATGTACCCCTAAACATAGGGGTACCCCTTTAAATCCTACATCCCCTGATAGCCCTGATCTGGGTTACCAACATATCCAAAAATCACCCAGATCAGACCAGGGGTTCGGGAAATGTATGGAGGGAATAAAATGAACGACCGCACTGACTGAGATAGCCGAATGCGGTTCCATGCGAATGGGCCCTGCGGTCGGTCCTGGAATAAGGGAACAAATTGCACAAAATCCTTTAGCTATAGAGACTAGGGAGGGTTCGCCTGAATCCCCTCGTTCGGTTCTTTCTATCTACCGAACGAAGGGCCGTTCGGTAGTTAGGAACCGAACGGACCGAGCTTGTGGAGGATTCAGCGGTGTTCACCTAGTCGAGTGTCCGATTTGAGTTCCAGACACTCGACGGCAAAACACAGCTGTTCGGGAGTTTTAAAATGGCCGCCGCCACGTGTTCGTTTGTCGAATGGCGGCCACCCCCGAGAACAAAGGACGGCTACTTAACTTGTCAATTACCCGTTCGCAACAATGTTGCAACGGGTAATTGAGGACACACTTTACACAGGGGAGGTTTGATTGTTCGGTAGTTTCATTCCCTTAGTTTATTCGAATGATTCTACCGAACAATCAGAGGAATACAATTCTTTTAAACACATATAACAACAGCAGATAACACGAATGCAGTTATTCACAATACATTTGCAGGACAGCCCAGTGCCATCCGCTACACTCACCTTCCCATGTTCTTCTCATTCCTCCAGCTTCTCATTTACCCATCTTCTCATTCCTCCAACTTCTCATCCCTCCAGCTTCTCATTCCCCCAGCTTCTCAATCCTCCACTTCCCACTCCAGCTTTACTTTCCCAGTTTCTCACGTTCCCATGTTCTTCTCATTCCTCCATCTTCTGGTTTCCCCAGCTTCTCATTCCCCCAGCTTCTCATTCCTTCAGCTTCTCATTTCCCCAGCTTCTCATCCCCAAGTTTCTCACCCCTCCAGCTTCCCATTCCCCCAGCTTCTCATCCCTCCAGCTTCTCATTCCCCCAGCTTCTCATTCCCCAGCTTTTCATCCCTCCAGCTTCTCACCCTCCACAGCTTTTCATCTACCCAGCTTCTCATTCCTCCACCTTCTCATTCCCCCACTTCCCACCCCAGCTTTTCATTTCCGAGTTTCTCACATTCCCATGTTCTTCTCATTCCCCCAGCTTCTCATTCATCCAGCTTCTCATCCATCCAGCTTCTCATTTCCACAGTTTCTCATCCCTCCAGCTTCTGATTTGCCCAGCTTCTCATTCCTACAGATTCTCATTTACCTAGCTTCTCATTCCCCCAGCTTCTCAATCCCCCACTTCCCACCCCAGCTTTTAATTTCCCAGTTTCTAACCTTCCCCTGTTCTTCTCAGTCCTCCAGCTTCTCATTCCCCCAGCTTTCATTTACCCAGCTTCTCATTCCTCCAACTTCTCATCCCTCCAGCTTCTCATTCCCCCAGCTTCTCAATCCCCCACTTCCCACTCGAGCTTTACTTTCCCAGTTTCTCACGTTCTCATGTTCTTCTCATTCCCCCAGCTTCTCATTCATCCAGCTTCTCATCCCTCCAGCTTCTCATTCCCCCAGCTTCTCAATCCCCTACTTCCTACCCCAGCTTTTCATTTCCCAGATTCTCACATTCCCATGTTCTTCTCATTCCTCTAGCCTCTAATCCCTCCAGCTTCTCATCCCCCCAACTTCTCATCCCTCCAGCTTCTAATCCCTCCAGCTTTTCATTTCCCCAGCTTCTCATCCCTCCAGCTTCTCATTTACCCAGCTTCTCATTCCCCCAGCTTCTCATTCCCCCAGCTTCTCTTCCATCCAGCTTCTCATCCCTCCAGCTTCTCATTCCCCCAGCTTCTCATCCCTCCAGCTTCTCATTCCCCATGCTTCTCAATCCCCCACTTCCCACCCCAGCTTTTCATTTCCCAGTTTCTCACATTCCCATTTTCTTCTTATTCTTCCAGCTCCTAATCCCTCCAGCTTTTCATTTCCCCAGCTTCTCATCCCTCCAGCTTCTCATTTACCCAGCTTCTCATTCCCCCAGATTCTCAATCCCCCAGCTTCTCATCCCTCCAGCTTCTCATCCCTCCAGCTTCTCATCCCTCCAGCTTCTCATTCCCCCAGCTTTTCATTCCCCCAGCTTCTCTTCCATCCAGCTTCTCATCCCTCCAGCTTCTCATTCCCCCAGCTTCTCATCCCTCCAGCTTCTCATTCTCCATGCTTCTCAATCCCCCACTTCCCACCCCAGCTTGTCATTTCCCAGTTTCTCACATTCCCATGTTCTTCGCATTCCCCCAGCTTCTCATTTCCCCACCTTCTCATTCATCCAACTTCTCATCCCTCCAGCTTCTCATTTACCCAGCTTCTCATTCCCTTCTCATTCCCCAGCCTTTCATTCCCCCAGCTTCTCTTCCATCCAGCTTCTCATCCCTCCAGCTTCTCATTCCCCCAGCTTCTCATCCCTCCAGCTTCTCATTCCCCATGCTTCTCAATCCCCTACTTCCCACCCCAGCTTTTCATTTCCCAGTTTCTCACATTCCCATGTTCTTCGCATTCCCCCAGCTTCTCATTTCCCCACCTTCTCATTCATCCAACTTCTCATCCCTCCAGCTTCTCATTTACCCAGCTTTCTCATTCCCCCAGCTTCTCAATCCCCCAGCTTCTCATCCCTCCAGCTTCTCATTCCCCCAGCTTCTCATTCCCCCAGCTTTTCATTCCCCCAGCTTCTCTTCCATCCATCTTCTAATCCCTCCAGCTTCTCATTCCCCCAGCTTCTCATCCCTCCAGCTTCTCATTCCCCATGCTTCTCAATCCCCCACTTCCCACCCCAGCTTTTCATTTCCCAGTTTCTCACATTCCCATTTTCTTCTTATTCTTCCAGCTCCTCATCCCTCCAGCTTCTCATTTACCCATCTTCTCATCCCTCCAACTTCTCATCCCTCCAGCTTCTCATCCCTCCAGCTTCCCATTCCCCCAGCTTCTCATTCCCCCAGCTTCTCAATCCCCACTTCCCACCCCAGCTTTTCATTTCCCAGTTTCTCACCTTCCCCTGTTCTTCTCAGTCATCCAGCTTCTCATCCCTCCAGCTTCTCATTCCTCCAGCTTCTCATTCCCCCAGCTTCTCAATCCCCCACTTCCCACTCGAGCTCTACTTTCCCAGTTTCTCACGTTCTCATGTTCTTCTCATCCCTCCAGCTTCTCATTCCTCCATCTTCTCATTCCCCCAGCTTCTTAATCCCCCACTTCCCACCCCAGCTTCTCATTTTCCAGTTTCTCACATTCCCATGTTCTTCTCATTCCCCCAGCTTCTCATTCCCTCAGCTTCTCATTCCCCCAGCTTCTCATTCCCTCCAGCTTCTCATTTACCCAGCTTCTCATTCCTCCATCTTCTCATTCCCCCAGCTTCTCAATCCCCCACTTCCCACCCCAGCTTCTCATTTTCCAGTTTCTCACATTCCCATGTTCTTTTCATTCCCCCAGCTTCTCATTTACCCAGCTTCTCACCCCTCCAGCTTCTCATTCCCCCACTTCCCACCGCAGCTTTTCATTTTCCAGTTCCTCACATTCCCATTTTCTTCTTTTTCTTCCAGCTTCTCATCCCTCCAACTTCTCATCCCTCCAGCTTCTCATTTACCCATCTTCTCATCCCTCCAACTTCTCATCCCTCCAGCTTCTCATCCCTCCAGCTTCTCATTTACCCATCTTCTCATCCCTCCAGCTTCTCATCCCTCCAGCTTCTCATTCCCCATGCTTCTCAATCCCCACTTCCCACCCCAGCTTTTCATTTCCCAGTTTCTCACCTTCCCCTGTTCTTCTCTGTCATCCAGCTTCTCATTCCCTCCAGCTTCTCATTTACCCAGCTTCTCATTCCTCCAGCTTCTCATTTACCCAGCTTCTCATTCACCCCAGCTTCTCATTCACCCCCAGCTTCTCATTCCCCATTCATTCCCCAGCTTCTCATTCACCCAGCTTCTCATTCACCCCAGCTTCTCATTCACCCCAGCTTCTCATTCCCCCAGCTTCTCATTCCTCCAGCTTCTCATTCACCCCCAGCTTCTCATTCCCCCAGCTTCTCAATCCCCCACTTCCCACTCGAGCTCTACTTTCCCAGTTTCTCACGTTCTCATGTTCTTCTCATCCCTCCAGCTTCTCATTCCTCCATCTTCTCATTCCCCCAGCTTCTCATTCCCCCAACTTATCACTCCTCCAGCTTCTCAATCCCCCACTTCCCACCCCAGCTTCTCATTTTCCAGTTTCTCACATTCCCATGTTCTTCTCATTCCCTCCAGCTTCTCATTCCCCCAGCTTCTCATTCCCTCCAGCTTCTCATTTACCTAGCTTCTCATTTACCCAGCTTCTCACCCCTCCAGCTTCTCATTCCCCCACTTCCCACCGCAGCTTTTCATTTTCCAGTTTCTCACATTCCCATGTTCTTCTCATTTCACAGTTTTTCAATGAGGGGCGTTTGTGAGATATGCAGCGGTTTTGTTGATGTGACCCCCCTGACTGCCTGATCCACCATGTTTTCTGGCAATATGGGAAAGTGCTATCTTGTAGTATATAGCATTCATATACTGTGTTATGGCCATCAGTTCTGTGTGAGTTCCTTCCTGCTCCAGCTCCCAACCCCCATGTTTTCTTATGTCGATGTTACTGATGATCAGAGTGTGAAAAGTGCTGCCCTTTGTATGTGGTGGCCACATGCCACAATAAGGAAATTACGTTTATATTATTGTACAGCACTGTGGAATAAGTTGGTGCTATGTAAATGTCAATAATAATCAGAGCGAGCTGTCTTGATTATTTCATATCTATCCCTTCTGCAGCATAAAATAAAAGCTACATCACCAAGGGTGGGTTAAAGAATCTCTCCAATCACCATAACTATTACTGTCCGCTGTATTGGTTATGGTACCAAGACAGTCCTGACACCATCACAGAGCAACTGGTCTCATCTTTTTTGTACAGTTTTACAACTTACCTGGATCCCTCAGGATCACACGACAACTTACACAACAGCTTCTGTAAGTAAAAATGTGTTCTCGTATGGCAATTCACGTGGCTGGCAGGTCTTCCTTAGAATGAAGCTTAGCCGGGGAACGTTGGGTAGGAGGGTATTTCTAGAAGATATATATTGACAGAGTCTATTTGAGTGGTCTGTCTGACGGGGGAGTGTATTTTATACATTTAATAGCACAATGGATCCATTTCCTGTCAGCGTCAATAAGTCTGACAGGTAGCCCTTACAGGACACTCCAGACTCCTTAAACACATGGCTTGTGTACGTGTAAAGAGTGTGTCCTCAATAGAAATTAGCACTTTTATAAATTGACCTTGTTACACCCCTCCTGGCTTTCAATCAGACACCCGGCCCTGTTATTTCCTGATTTGTTTAGCTCAGTAGAGATAAACTCCAGAAGCAGCAATTGCCCAGAGCACCTGCCTTGCCAAGACTTCTCATTGAGCTGCATTGGGAAGTCTGTGATTGGACAGCCACAGAAAGTCTGGGCGGGTTAGAAGGGGCAGGCCTGCAAAGGCTGCAAACACAATGCCTGTGCTTGTGAGCATTGCATGGACAGAAAAGCTTCAATCTGCTCTTTATAGCTTCTTGCTAAGGTAATCCCCAGAAATGGGGTACCAGAGGAAAAACTGGGGACAGAGACCTTAGCTGCCGACGTGGAAGTGACCTGCCACTCACGATTTACATGGGAGGCAGTACGGAGACAGATAGGGAGGCAGGACGGAGATAGATAGGAGATAGATAAGGAGGCGGTGTGGCGGCCACCCCGAGAGAAGAGGGGTTTCCGCCACCATAGATGTCTTTTCCCCCTAGTGTGAGTGTGACAAACTCCCCTTTTCAAGTGAGTTTGCCACGAGTTCCTGGAGGAGCCTGCTTGCCAGCCTCCTGCCTGCAGACTATGGATCCTGTAAACTGTGATATAAAAGTCTCCGTTTGTGTAATTAGACTATATGGTTCGGGAACCGAACAGCCGCACGAACTGGAGACCACCCTGGAGCTTGTTAAGCCTAATTGCTACTTTGTAGCAATTTCCACCTCAGTGTTCTAAGTGTTCGTCTGGGTGGCTGCAATTCCTATGGATGACCACGAAGTGGCGGCCATCTTGTTCGCGTGAACACAGGCAGCGGTGTTTGGTCATCAAGTTCATGGAACTATTTTCCAATATTGAAACTCACAAACACCGCTGGACTTCCATGATCGCCTGTGTTTGGTTTTATAACACTTAGGAAGACACTGTTCAGTGGAATCATATTCGTCTGAATAAGGTAAACAAGCTCCAGGGTAGAACTGTGGATTCCGTTCGGTAGTTTGTTCACTTTTTTAAACTACCGAACTAGACCGACTGCAAGCCCTGATTCTATGGAACTGTTTTGGGCATGGGACCATGCATGCGGTTAGTGAAATAAATGACTTCCAGGAAATTCCTGAACCCCTGAACTGATCAGCGTGATTTTTGGATATGTTGGTCACCCAGATCAGGGCTATCAAGGGATGTAACGTTTGTGGGGTTTTATGCATTTTTAGGGTACTTTTGGGGTGTTTGGGAAAAAGTGTGTTTTTTCTGTGCTTGGAGATAATTGGAGTTCCTGATCCATTTATCTCCCAGGCACAGGGGAGGGATTATCTGATTTTGTATGGGAGTGTCCTGGACCTGAGACCCAATGTAATTGTGTATTTGTTTTTACTGTGAGTTACTCTCAGGTCCAGGAGGGAGAGCCCCTAGCATGGGGACATGCAGATAAGGCCTGTTGTGGCCTGCATGTACGCCCAGAACTATGTATCGTCTGGTTACTGCGAGGGGAAAGGGCTACTCTTTAATCACTGTTCCAGTGTGGAGAATTCAATGGAGAAAGTCCTTGTAAGCACTAGAGCTCCCAGGACTGTGTGTCGTCCAGTGCCTGGGATTGTCTAGAGTGAATTACCCATTCGGCTCCAGGAGAGAGCGGTTCCAGGCCCCCAGTCAAGCCACGGCGACTGTGGACAGAAGTGCTGCGGTTTGTCGCCTGTTCCAGCTAGGAAGCGGTCCTTTGGCGAGGTACAGGGAGTTCTGTCACAGTGAGTAATGCTGTAGTATTCCCAAGCGGTAATAAAGCAGGTATAGCTGTTCCCTACAATCACAAGACCAGGCTCTGTGTTGAGGGTGAAGTGGAACTGTTTTAATGGAAGCCACAACTGGCCTTATATGCAAGTCCCCATTGCAAGGGGTTTCTGATGACACATTCCAGGGGCAGTCCCCACCGGTGTATAGTTTAAACCAAACCGCACACGAGGAGCTTGCCCAAAGGAGTTCCATAGATTCAGGCTGAGCGGTCGGTCTCTTTCGGGAGTACAAAACACAATAAGATAACTAAAGTAATAGTTCATAAATGAGTCGTGAGCCCCTCGTTCGGGAGTTTGTTTCTACCGAACTCCGCTCTTCTTAATCTAATAGAACCGAACATCCATGGGGTTGGAAGTCCCAGCAGTGTTCGCGCCGTCGAGTGCCCGATTTTAGTTCCATACACTCGACGACCAAACATCGCTGTATGCTTGTTAGGATTACTGTTGATCCAACACTCAGAATAGTCAAAATACTTGTCGAGGTCAGGGACGCAGAAAGAGACACAATGACGGAGAAAGCCAAAAGTCAAGGATACCAGAAATCAGGGAAGTCAAAACGAAGCCAAAGTCAAATACCACGAGCAGAAAAAACACGATCAGAAACACACTCTTGGATAACCAGCTAGTGGAAACCACGACAGGGCACTCATGAAAAGGTAATTTGGGTTTAAATAACCCTCCTTGGGCTGTAATTGGCGGTCTCTGATCTCTAACCCCAAAACGTGCGTGCGCATCTATGACGCAAGTAACCGCTTACGTGCACAAACTCATAGAACAGTAGTAGGAAGGGAGTGAAATAACAGGGAAGGAGTACAGATAAGACATAGAGATGAACATATAACAGATAAGTTCTGGGAAAGAGAAGAAATAGACTGATTTAGGAGAGACAGCTCAGGTGGGGGCTGCTTCCGTAACTAGACGTATATGGTCTTAAGTGTCGATTTAAGCATTTCGTGAGCCAAAGTTAGCCAATTTTAATATAGGCTATCTAATATGACACATATAAGCTAGAACCTTGGAATCAAGGTAAATTCTTTCAAACTAGTCAATATAAAACTATATTTCAGGAACAGGGGGATCTGTCACAATGCTCCCCCATATGGAACACTCCAGCAGACCCGGCTTGACCCTTTTCGGGTTAACTTGGGGATGTCTGGACTTCTGCTAATTTCTGAGCTATGTTTGTTGGCGTTGCCATTCTGCTTCCTTGGCCGGTAGTGGATAGTGAAATTGTGGGGCTGAAGTGCCAAGCTCCACCGTACTAATCGGCCATTGTCGCCTGCGACTCGGTTAAGCCACACCAAGGGTTGTGGTCTGTAATTAGTGTAAATTCCCATCCGTATAGGTAAGTGGATCAGTTTCTTTAAGGCCCACACCAAAGCCAGACAATCCTTTTCCACTGCCGCGTAGCTCACCTCCCGGGGTAATAGCTTTCTAATGAGGTATGTGACAGGGTGCTCTCCTCCATCTTCTCTGACTTGGCTTAATACTGCCCCCAGTCCAAACATGGAAGCGTTTGTGTGGACAACAAAAACGTTTGTTAGGGACTGGGGCAGCCAAGACAGGGGCATGAATTAATGGCATGACCTTAAATTGGTACAAGCCAAACGGGGTGACGAAAGTTGATTTGGGGACAGCCTCCTTGGCCAGAGGAATCTGTCAGTAGCCCTTGCAGAGATCGATGGTGGTCAGATAATAACCCCCTGGCTATGCGATCTAATAGTTCATCTACCCATCGGTTAGGCATCTGTCACGTCCTGTCATTCAGTTGCCGGTAGTCTATGCAGAACTGAGTGGTTCTATCTTTCTTGGGGACAAGGACCGATGAAGACCATGGACTGAGGGTTCAATGAATCCTAGTTGTAACATTTCCTGTATTTCCCCCCACATTCCATCTCGGACCGCTTCAGGAATACGGTAGGGCGGCTGCCTGAGTGGGGCTTACCCTGTGGTCTCCACTCTATGAGTGGTGAACCCGGGCTCTTGGGAAAAGTTCTGTCGCTTGCCTTCTAGTAACTGACGGACCTGATCCCGCTCTACTGACGTTAATCCGTCCCCTAGCTTTACCTGGCTGCAGAGGTCAATCTGAGGATCCCTCTCCAATAAGTCGAGGAGGGAAAGACTGTCGGGGGTCGTCTGTGGCTGGAGCACATACAGCAGCTGTCTTCCTGCCTTTCCTGATACTCTTATAGTATGTTAATGTGAAAGGATCTCCGGATCCTTTTGTCAGCACAGCTGGCAATTATATACATGGTGTCACATAGCTGCGCCACTACTCTGTAAGGGTCCTGCCATGCCGCCTGTAACTTTCCTGGCTGGTAGGTTTTTGTACCAGGACCTTTTGGCCCACCCGGAACGTGCGTTGGCAGGCACCCCGATCATACCAGACCTTCTGTTGCCCCATGGGCCACTTGGAAGTTCTCCTTTACCATTTTAGCCAACTGCTCCGTGCGGTCCCAGAGTTCCAGCACATATGATATGATGGGGGTCCCCTCGTGTTCCGTTTCCCCCAACCAGTGTTCTCTAATGAGATTAAGGGGACATTGTACCCTTCTCCCATAAAGCAACTCGAAAGGGGAAAACCCAGTAGATTCCTGTGGCACCTCTTGATAAGCAAACAAGAGGTGAGGCAGGTGTATAAGGAGCTCCCTGTACCCCTGGCTGGGTACCTCCACCAAGGACCGCTTCCTAGCTGGAACAAGGGACAAACCTCAGCACTTTTGCCCTCAGTCGACGTGGCTTGACTGGGGTCCTGGAACCACTTTCTCCTGGAGACGAATGGGGAATTAGCTCAAGACACCCCAAGGCACTGGACGACACCCAGTCCTGGGAGCTCTAGTCCTTACAAGGACTTACCCTGTTGAATCCCTTGCAAGCTGGAACAGCAGACACAGGAATAAATCTTCTTTCTCTCCAACAACAGGACAACACACTGTTTTGGAGTGTAAGCTGGAATAGCCGTTTTAATGGAGGCACACTGGCCTTTTATGCAAGTTTCCCAACAAGGGTGACACCCACGTGGACCTTTTTGGGCACAGGGACACAAAGTGAATAACCAATAAAAACAGAGTCATACAGTGAGACACTCCCATACACAAATAAAATCCTTTCTCTGTGCTTGGGAGATAATTGAATCAGGAGCTGTACTAATCTAACCCAATTATCTGTGATAACATGGCAATTTATGTGATTCCTCAGGTCCAAGGACAGCCCCCTGTGGACCTGATGGAATACAGGTACAGTACAGACACATATCCAATCACAATACAGTGTATCATTTGAATTAGTACCCGCCCAGCTTGGAGATAATGAGGCCAACGGTTATACAATCTAATTATCTCCAAGCGCACCAAAGACCACGTTTTATTATGTCCCAGAAAACTGCATAAAAATCCATAACTTTTACATTAATAAAGGGAAACCACACATTCTACCATTCAGCTGAAGGCTCTCGTTCGTGTAAATAAAACATGCGAATGGCGCTCTAATCCCACGAACAGAATGTACTGTTTCTGCCGTATGAAGTCCGTTCGGCATTTTGGGATTATTAGTCTTTGTTGGCGGCCATGTTTTCTGCTGTTTTAGCGAGCAGCGGGACCTCGTGTCTAACTCGTGGAACTAAGCTCGGTATCAGTTCATGCTAAGTCCCGCTGTCTGGCTGGTAGTGGGCTCGTTCGGTAAGGGAATGAGGACCACCTGGGAGCAGGGTACTTGACCTGCGGTTAACCGCAAAAACCACAAGTTAACGAGCGCCACACGACCCGCTGTAGGGGGTCGTCGTTCGGTTGATAGTTCGGTATTTTCCCTTCGGTACTTTGGGTGCGAACGTCGATGCCCCCAGGCCTACCAATTACGTTGTGGTTAACCGCAAACCGCAGGCACCTGGGTGGTTAATGGCTGCCACACTCCGAGGGCCGGGTGGTCGACCGTTCGGTAGTTTGTGGGGTGACGGGGTTAAGTGGCGGCACACGCCAGTTTGTGGGGGGTCCCCCGTTCGTACCACGAATGGAGCCTTCATAAGGGTTCGCATAATCCATTCGTGTGGTCTTCTGCTTCACTTATGCAGTGGCAAACAGTATCAATCGGTGTGTTAAAACAGCAACATAGTGATTTCCAGTCTTTTGTAACACATACAATTTTATGAAACCCCAAAAAGAACATTAAAAACACATAAAAACCCATAGTTACATCCCCTGAGCCCCGATCGAGGTTAATAACATATCCAAAAATCACCCAGATCGGTTCAGGGCTTCAGGAATTTCCTGGAAGTCATAATTTTGACCCACCTTGCGCATGGTCCTAAGCCCAAAACAGTTCCATGAAATCAGTGCCAACGATCAGTCAAGTTTGGTAGTCTTTTATAGGTTTCCCTGCAGGGCCCATAGTCTGTGAACAGGAGGCTGGCAAGCAGGCTCCTCCAGGAGCTTGTGGTAAACTCACTTGGAGAGGAGAGTTTGTCACAGCAGGAATCGCTCCCAGTCTTTGTATTCTTCAGTAAAGGACTTCAACATTTGTTTGAGGGTACCATTAAATTGTTCACAGAGAGCATTAGTCTGGGATTGTATGGCGAGCTGAGTAGAGGCTTAATACCACAGATCTTCCATAGCTGATGGGTAAGATCTTCTGTAAATTGCGTTCCCTGGTCAGGGGGGATTTCTTTTGGAAAACCTACTCTGATGAACATTGTAAGGAAACCAAGTACATTTAAACCTCAATCGGTAGTTTCCTCCCGAACCGCCAGAGCCCTAGTGAATATAGCCCTCCGTTCGGTAGTTATGGTAGACGAATCCCAGTGTAATTCCAATAGTGTCCCTGGATAATTCCCTCAGTAAAACACACGAACTCCCAAACAGCATATGTAGTCAGAAGAAGGGTACAAAGATGAACTAAAGATTTATTGACAGGCATTCTCTTTTTATGGGATTCTGCCCATGCAAGGGAGCCTCCCATATAATTAACTGTACAACCAATCATAACAATATACATACTGTACATCTCCTCCCCTCAGATAACCATTTAACATAATTAAAACGGAACATAATTTCCCCAAAGTCTGGATGTACCCCAAGGACTTGGGGTACAGGCATAAATTTGGTATTTGGTAAGCTGTACTCTAGGGGACCAACATATGAAAAAATCAGTCCATTCGGTTCAGCCGTTCGGGAGATATGGGACTTAGAAGTTTTCACCGACCGCACGGAATTCTGGCCCTGCAGTCGGTCTTAGGTCGCATGAAAAACCTCCCAAACGGCCGGCCATCCAGCTACCATCCTTGGTTCGCTTGATTCCCCATCTGTCAGTGAGTCTTTCTACCGAACGCCCGGTCGTTCGGTAGTTTTAATGGGGTTTTACTGAAGGTATGGAGGATTCAGCGGTGTTCGCCTATTTGAGTATCCGTTTTCAGTTCCAGACACTCGACGGCAAACACCACTGTTCGGGAGCTAAAATGGCCGCGAACATGTGGAAGTCCCGAAATGGCGGTGGTGCATACCGTTCGTGCAGAACTTTTGTCGAACATGCCCAGCAAGCAGGGAGGTAAAGTATTCATAATGGGCAACAGGGTGGTCTCGATTCGGTAGTTTCACCTACCGAATGCCATAGGGAAAGCTAACATAAAAGAAGGGAATACAAATTGTCAGTTTAAAGCAAAAGTGGGGAATTTCTTCACACTGCTCCCCTATAAGTCCATAGGTCGGCATACCTGCCAAGACCCTGACGGGTTGGCTTGGGGATGTCCGAAAAAAAGAAACGGTCCAAGTTAAACATCCAATTCCGTTTGGCTGGACAAACCGTCTGCATTACCATTTTGTTTGTCCGGACGGTACTGCATGGTGAAGTTGTACGGTTGAAGGGCTAGGCTCCACCGTAAGAGTCTGGGGTTGTCGCCAGCCACCCGGTTTAACCACACCAACGGGTTGTGGTCGGTCATCAGAGTAAATGGCCGGCCGTACAAATAAGGTTGGAGTTTCTTAAGAGCCCACACCAGGGCTAGGCACTCCTTCTCCACGGTGGCATAGCTGACCTCCTGGGGCAAAAGTTTACAGCTGAGATAGGCCACCGGGTGTTCCATGCCGTCGTCTCCCACCAGCCCAAACATGGGCTGAAATTGTTTAGAGTAGTCGGGTGCTGCCAACACAGGAGCCTCACTCAATGCTGCTTTCAGTTTCTGGAAGGCTGCCGCGCACTCTGGGGTCCAGGTAACCTGTTTGGAAAGGGCCTTTTTGGTGAGGTCAGTGAGGGGTTTGGCCAGGGCGCTATAGTCGGGGACAAATTTCCGGTAATAGCCGGCCGTCCCTAAGAAGGCTAAGACCTGGGTCTTAGTCCAGGGTTGGGGCCAATTAGCTATGGCCTCTACTTTGGCAGGCTCAGGCCGCTGTTTACCTGACCCTACCCTTTGGCCGAGGTACTGTACCTCCGTCATACCAACGTGACATTTGTCCGGTTTTAACGTAAGCACTGCTTGGTGAATTCTCTCGAGCAGCCTGGACACGTGGCCTAGGTGGTCTCCCCATGTGCGGCTGTAGACAGCAATATCATCTAAATACGCACATGCGAAGTCCTGGAGTCCCTCCATGAGTCTGTCAGCCATCCACTGAAAGGTAGCCGGGGCATTCTTCATTCCAAAGGGCATAACCTTGAATTGGTAAAGCCCGAAAGGAGTGACGAATGCCGACTTGGGGATGGCTGTAGCCTCCAAGGGGATCTGCCAGTATCCTTTGCACAAATCCAGAGTGGTCAAGCAATTACCCCCAGCCATACAGTCCAGCAACTCATCTATTCTGGGCATGGGGTATGCATCCGTTATGGTGCGGTCGTTGAGCCTCCGGTAGTCTACACAGAAGCGTGTGGTGCCGTCACGCTTCGGTACTAGTACTACCGGAGATGCCCAAGGGCTTTGAGAGGGTTCTATTACCCCTAACTTGAGCATGTCGGTAATTTCTGCCAGCATGCTCTCACGCACGGCCTCGGGGATACGGTATGGTTGCTGCCGCAGTGGCGTCTCTCCCTGGGTTTCTACCCGGTGTACCACAGCGGAGGTATAGCCTGGGATGGCAGAAAACATGACCTGGTATTCCCAGAGCAGGCCGGACGCTTCCCCTCGCACTAGAGGTTGTAGGTTCTGACCAAGGCTGACCTGGTCAATACTGCAGGGTGAGGGGTCTAACAGATCGGGGAAAGGGAGCCCCTCGCTATCTTCTGATAGCTCGTAGTAGGGTTTTAACATGTTTACATTTAAGACTTTGGTCAGTCTTTCATCCGAACATTTACTTACAATGTAGGTGGTATCGCTTATTCGCTCCACCACCTTAAAGGGCCCCTGCCATGCCGCCTGGAGCTTATCCTTCTTGGCGGGTCTCAAGGCTAGCACTTTTTGGCCCAAGTCTAAGACTCTGTCTCGGGCACCCCTGTCGTAGCACTTCTTTTGGCAGTCCTGAGCCGCCTGCAGGTTCTCCCGAACTGATTCGGTGAGAGTCCGCAGCCGGTTGCGGAACTCCAGTACGTACTGTATGATAGGGATCCCCCCATCATCTGTGTTGCCCTCCCAGTGCTCCTGTACGAGATCCAGGGGGCCCCGAACTTTTCTCCCGAACAGGAGTTCGAAGGGGGAGAACCACGTGGATGCCTGGGGCACCTCACGATAGGCAAACAGAAGATGGGGAAGATACCTCTCCCAGTTCCTGCAGGACTATGCGAACATTTTTAGCATTTGCTTGAGCGTGCCATTAAAACGTTCACAGAGGCCGTTGGTCTGAGGGTGATATGGAGCGCTAAATAGGGCTTTCACTCCACAGCTCTGCCACAGCTGTTGCGTTAGGAGAGCTGTGAACTAAGTCCCTCTGTCAGATAGGATCTCCTGGGGAAAACCTACCCGGGAGAATATTTTGACCAGGGTCTTGGCTACGGTTTCGGCCTCTATATTGGGGAGGGCCACGGCTTCGGGGTACCGAGTGGCATAGTCCACTACGGTGAGTATAAACTTTTTACCAGACTGACTGGGCCGACTGAGGGGTCCTATTAAATCCACCGCTACCCGGTGGAACGGCTCCTCTATATGGGTAACGGGTGAAGCTTCGCTTTCTGGTGGTCACCCCGTTTCCCTATTTTCTGGCAAACGTCACAGGTCCTGCAGTAGTATTTGAGGTCTTGAGTGACCCTGGGCCAGAAGAAGGTTTGGGTCAGCCGGTCTCTAGTTTTCTTAACCCCTAAATGTCCGGCTAGGGGAATATCATGGTTGAGTCTTAATAACTCTGCCCGAAACTTGCGGGGTACTACTAGCTGCATCTTAGTAACCTGGGCGGTCAAGTGTCCCGCCCCATCTGTCACCCTATACAGTCCCTTGTGCCACTCAAACCTTTCGTGTGGGTTGTCGCCCCTATTATTCCCTACCGCTTTTCTATACCCGTCTAGAGTGGGGTCAGTCCTTTGTTCCTGCTCGAACCCCTGGGGAGTATCCCAGAACGGGGAAGGGGGGTCGGGTAAAGGGGGTATTTCAACTCCTACCTGGGTTTCCTCAGAGTGCGGCGGTGCTTCCAGTCTGGCTTGAGCTCGGGTGGTAACCGGGTAGGCTTCGGACGCGGTGTCTCGGGCTAGTTGGGAAGTTAAACAGCCCACATCATTCCCCAACAGTACTTCGGCTGGTAGCTCCTGCATAATGCCAACCTCCAATTGTTTAGATCCCGAGCCCCAATCCACAAGGACTTTAGCCATAGGTAGTTTGAGAATGGCACCCCCGGCTACCCTTACTGCCACAGTACGGCCCGTGTGAGTTTGGGCCTTGACAGTGTGAGGTTGACCACAGTTAACGTGGCCCCAGAGTCTCTTAAGGCGTGGGCACCCACCCCGTCTACTGTAATCCACTGACGGTGGTGGTCCCGGTTGTCGCCTCCTGCTTGCACAGGGTTGACTTTGTGCAACACACTCCATTGTTCCTCGTGGGTAGGTAACCACGATGTGCTCTCCTGCTGTACACAATGAGCAGCGGCCCTGGGTTGTGACTGTGGTGGCGGCCTTTCCCAGCTTCCCCGGTTTAAACGTGGGCACTGGTTTTTATAGTGTCCCGGCTGTTTGCAGTAGTGACACACTGCAGGTTGTCGTGGTGCTGCTGCTGAGCTGTGCAGCTGATTACTCAGGAGGGCTCTAGGTGGTGCAGCCGTTGTTGGGGCTGAATAAGCCTGTTTAAATGCAGGTCGGCTCAACCCTTGTTCTCGCCTCCGGTTATCCTGGTATTCATCTGCCAGTCTTGCTGCCTCCTCCACAGTTTTAGGCTTCCTGTCTTTCACCCAGTCCTTAATGTCATCTGCTGTATGGTTAAAAAAATTGTTCTAATAGGAGGAGTTGGAAGGCATCCTCCAGAGTGGTTGCTTGGCAGCCCTTCATCCAATTTCAGGCTGCCCTGTGTAGCCGGAATGCCCATTCAGTATGGGTATCCCTCCCTGTTTTCCTCAGTTCCCCGAATTTCTTCCTGTCTGCCTCAGGGGTAACTGCATATCTAGCCAACAAAATGTCTTTTATTTTCCCATAATTATGAATATCCTCATTAGGTACTGCTCGTGCCGCTTCTGATGCTCTGCCTGACAACTTGCTGCTCAGTACTGCAGCCCATTTGGTGGAGTCTAATCCCTCCAGGGCACATTGCCTTTCAAAGTCCTGCAGATAACTATCAATCTCCATTTCATTTTCATTAAAGCTTTTAAATGCAGCATAATTTACCTTCTTTGGTAGGTCATTTGTACTTCCCGGGGAGTGCAGAAAATCCCCCTGTAGCGGTCTGTCACGGTCATCTCGCTCCTTCTGCGATTGCCTGGCTTGTGCCATGACCTGCAGAACCGCCTCTGTTGCTGGGTTAGGTCCCAATAAACTGAGCATCCATCTGATGTCTTTCTGCATTTCAGTTTCTTCCTCACGCTCCATTTCTGTAGTGCTGGTTCTGTCGCTCTGTAACAGCTCTGCAATTAACGTGGCTTTTGTTTTGTTGCTTGCTATTACGCCTCGAGCTTCCAGTAAATCCTTTAGCGTGGTTCTCTTAAGCTGTTGGTACTGCTGAGCCATTCATTCCTTTGCTTGTTTAAAACGTCCGTTCGGGATTCGAATCCCACCGCTGCCACCAGTTGTAAGGAAACCAAGTACATTTAAACCTCAATCGGTAGTTTCCTCCCGAACCGCCAGAGCCCTAGTGAATATAGCCCTCCGTTCGGTAGTTATGGTAGACGAATCCCAGTGTAATTCCAATAGTGTCCCTGGATAATTCCCTCAGTAAAACACACGAACTCCCAAACAGCATACGTAGTCAGAAGAAGGGTACAAAGATGAACTAAAGATTTATTGACAGGCATTCTCTTTTTATGGGATTCTGCCCATGCAAGGGAGCCTCCCATATAATTAACTGTACAACCAATCATAACAATATACATACTGTACATCTCCTCCCCTCAGATAACCATTAAACACAATTAAAACGGAACATAATTTCCCCAAAGTCTGGATGTACCCCAAGGACTTGATAGCTGTACTCTGGGGGACCAACATATGAAAAAATCACTTAGAAGTTTTCACCGACTGCACGGGCAAAGTAGCCGAAAACAGTTCCATGAATTCTGGCCCTGCAGTCGGTCTTAGGTCGCATGAAAAACCTCCCGAACAGCCGGCCATCCAGCTACCATCCTTGGTTCGCTTGATTCCCCATCTGTCAGTGAGTCTTTCTACCGAACGCCCGATCGTTCGTTAGTTTTAATGGGTTTTTACCGAAGGTATGGAGGATTCAGCGGTGTTCGCCTATTTGAGTGTCCGTTTTCAGTTCCAGACACTCGACGACAAACACCGCTGTTCGGGAGCTAAAATGGCCGCAAACACGTGGAAGTCACGAAATGGCGACGGTGCATACCGTTCGTGCAGAACTTTTGTCGAACATGCCCAGCAAGCAGGGAGGTAAAGTATTCATAATGGGCAACAGGGTGGTCTCGATTCGGTAGTTTCACCTACCGAATGCCATAGGGAAAGCTAACATAAAAGAAGGGAATACAAATTGTCAGTTTAAAGCAAAAGTGGGGAATTTCTTCACAAACATCCCAACCAGCGCACTGGCAAAAGTGTCTGCCTGTATGTTCGAGAGGGTGATAGCTTCAGGGTAGCAGGTAGCGTAGTCCACCATGGTAAGCATATACTTCTTACCGGATGGACTGGATCTCTGTAGGGGTCCTATCAGGTCAACTGCTATCCGGCTGAAGAGTTATTCAATAATGGGCATGGATAGCAGTCGGGCCTTGGGGTTATCCCCTCCTTTCCCTACCCACTGACAGATGTCGCAATTCCTGCAGTTTTGTCACACATCCCCAGAGACTCCTGGCCAAAAGAAATCCTGGGTTACTCGATGGGATGTGTGGTGTACTCACAAGTGACCTGCTAAGCTCCAACCGGTACTTCCTGGGCACTGCCAGTTGATGCTTCTGGGATGGTGTAATGGTTCACCTGGCACCCCGACTGGGTACCTCCATTGAAGGATGCTCCTAGCGCTTCCTGAGGACTCCAAGCACAGCAGCAGACACCACAACCCCCGCAGACTCCGCAACCGCTGTAGCTTGACTGGAGTCTCGCCGTCTTCCTTCCACCCTGGATCAGCTTCTGTTCTCCAGGACCATGTGGGAAAGACCTCTTCCTTCCACCCTGTATGAACCTCCACCATCCAGGACTGTGTGGTGAAAACCTCTCCTCCAAGGAGAGCGTGTCAGGAACAAGCTCTTAAAAGAGCTAAGTGATTCAAGCTCAGGGGAGTATGCAGAGCATAACAATCCCCAGTGTGATTATAACTGCTCCCTCCAATAACGAGACAAGGCTACATTTAGAGGGATCAAGAAGAACTGTCTAAACCTTTATTTCCCTTGGGACCAGCCCATAGGGTCACCACATTAACATTGCTGTGAAAACTCAATAAAATCACAAACAGTCAAACCATAGCAGGCAACACACAGTGACTTATCACAACACAATGGCACATTATTAAAGGGGTGGGGGAGACAATATTTAACAGAAAATATCTCACGTGCCTGCAAAACAAACAATATGCAAATCTACCCGAATATGCAAATGAACCATGTGGCGAAACCAACCTCGCCACTGTGAACTGGAGAAGCCTGGTTGCTCGCCTCCTCCCTTTGGACTATGGCCCTGCAGGTTAAACCGTTTATTTCCCCTGCAGAAAGGCTTATTTGTGTGATCTGAGTGCCATTCATCTAATAATGTGCACTCAGATCCCAGCTATCTGGGGATATGTGAAATGTCTGTGTGTTATGTGTAAATGTAACTTTATGTATTTTAAAGTGTTTTGTGTCTTTTTGCAACCATGTGCTTAATGGAGTCTTGTGTCTGTCCTGGGAGATAATTGAATTACTTATCTCCAGGATAGAAGACTCTGAAACTGGTTTGGGCCAGAAAGCCATGCTTCATTTAGTCACAAAGGACTTTTTACTAACTTTTGAACCCCTTGTCTGATTTGTGCCATTTTGAATATGTTGTTCCCCTGAATGGATTGATTGTGAATATGTAATTTTATGTGAATGTGATGTATGGTTTTGGAGTTATGAAAGTTGGGTAGAAAGTATGTTTTAACTGTATGTATAATTGAGTTTCCTCTCAGGATAAGGGGAGGGAATATGTAGGATGTAACTGTGATGTGATTGGTTGTTTTGTAACGCCCTGTGGGCTGTACTATGTTTGTGGATTGGGAATAAAAGAGACTGTATGTGACAGTACAGGGAATTCCTGCTTAACCCTCAAAGTGAAGTGTCGTCTCATTATTGGGGGAAGGATTTATTGTATGCTGTTCAAGTTTGACTGCTAGGAGAGTAAACCTATTCGTATGGTTCCTATTCAACTGTCTACAGCATTCATATGCTTGAGAGAATTTATGTTTCTCCGGTTCGGTGATTGGGGTGTCTGCTGAGTGTTTGAGTCCTCAGGAAGCGCTAGGAGCATCTTTCAACGGAGGTACCCAGTCGGGGTGCCAGGCGATCCGTTACATTGGTGGCAGCGGTGGGATGGCGTCCTAGTGCGAGGTAAAGCAGCTCGGAGACACAGTTCGTGGATTTACAAATTGAGGGCAACGCTAGTACCCGTACAGCGACCCTATCTACAAAAGAACTAACTTCAGCAGAGCAAGCATGGCGTATGACTACACTCAGGAGGAGTTTGACAGAGAGGTTAATGAGGTGCTGTCTACCTTTGGACCCAACCCCCCAGAGAGAGCCGTGCAGCTCGCCAGGAAACTAGTAGGAGAATACCTGCAATCTCTAGTAGATTTGGCCAAAAAGGAGTCCCAGGGAGCTGAAGGTGTCGTCCTTCCTCCCCAGCGGCAGTGTGTATCCCAGGGAGCTGAAGGTGCAGTCCTTCCTCCCCAGCTGCAGTGTGTATCCCAGGGAGCTGAAGGTGCAGTCCTTCCTCCCCAGCGGCAGTGTGTATCCCAGGGAGCTGAAGGTGCAGTCCTTCCTCCCCAGCCGCAGTGTGTATCCCAGGGAGCTGAAGGTGCAGTCCTTCCTCCCCAGCGGCAGTGTGTGTCCCAGGGAGCTGAAGGTGCAGTCCTTCCTCCCCAGCGGCAGTGTGTGTCCCAGGGAGCTGAAGGTACAGTACTTCCTCCCCAGCGGCAGTGTGTAACCCAGGGAGCTGAAGGTGCCGTCCTTCCTCCCCAGCGGCAGTGTGTACCCCAGGGAGCTGAAGGTGTCGTCGTCCTTCCTCCCCAGCAGCAGTGTGTACCCCAGGGAGCTGAAGGTGCAGTCCTTCCTCCCCAGCAGCAGTGTGTACCCCAGGGAGCTGAAGGTGCCGTCCTTCCTCCCCAGCGGCAGTGTGTATCCCAGGGAGCTGAAGGTGCAGTCCTTCCTCCCCAGCGGCAGTGTGTACCCCAGGGAGCTGAAGGTGCAGTCCTTCCTCCCCAGCGGCAGTGTGTACCCCAGGGAGCTGAAGGTGCCGTCCTTCCTCCCCAGCGGCAGAGTGTCCTGCAGGGAGCAGAGACCGCCAGTCTCGCACCCCAACCACAGGACAAAATAATGAAAGGGGAGACAGCTGGTCCCCCTCTCCACCAGCAGAGAGAGTGTCAGGGAGAGGAGCCTGATACCCCCTTTCCCCAGTGGCAGTTTACAGTTCAGAGAGAGGAGCTTGTTACACCCTCTCTCCAGCGGCAGCCTAACCCAGCAAGGGGAGATGTTACACCCCCCAACAGTGCAGATGGGACTGTAGTCTCTGCACTTACAGCACAAGGGATAGGGACAGTCGGTCCTGTTCCCCAGCCACAGAGCGGTGTATCCAGAGGGGAGACAGTCGGTCTCTCCCTCCCACAACCAGGCTCCCACCAGGCTACTTCCGTGGTAGCACTGGCATCAGGGCAGAGTACCGCTGGTCTCTGCCCACTCAGCAACCCACCAAGGCAGCCTAACAGTTGCCCACACAGTCGTGGTGAGGCACCTGGACATGGACAAAGTTCTCCTCTACCCAGGTGTAGTAACCAGTTATTGTGGGTGGGCTGTACTGCTGTTTCTGTTTTGTGGGTGGGTTGCTGGACTAACCAGGGCACTGACCGGCAGGAGGTCAGATACCCTGTTAGTCTAGTTGGTAAAGGGGAGAAGTGTGGCGAAACCAACCTCGCCACTGTGAACTGGAGAAGCCTGGTTGCTCGCCTGCTCCCTTTGGACTATGGCCCTGCAGGTTAAACCGTTTATTTCCCCTGCAGAAAGGCTTATTTGTGTGATCTGAGTGCCATTCATCTAATAATGTGCACTCAGATCCCAGCTATCTGGGGATATGTGAAATGTCTGTGTGTTATGTGTAAATGTGACTTTATGTATTTTAAAGTGTTTTGTGTCTTTTTGCAACCATGTGCTTAATGGAGTCTTGTGTCTGTCCTGGGAGATAATTGAATTACTTATCTCCAGGATAGAAGACTCTGAAACTGGTTTGGGCCAGAAAGCCATGCTTCATTTAGTCACAAAGGACTTTTTACTAACTTTTGAACCCCTTGTCTGATTTGTGCCATTTTTGAATATGTTGTTCCCCTGAATGGATTGATTGTGAATATGTAATTTTATGTGAATGTGATGTATGGTTTTGGAGTTATGAAAGTTGGGTAGAAAGTATGTTTTAACTGTATGTATAATTGAGTTTCCTCTCAGGATAAGGGGAGGGAATATGTGGGATGTAACTGTGATGTGATTGGTTGTTTTGTAACGCCCTGTGGGCTGTACTATGTTTGTGGATTGGGAATAAAAGAGACTGTATGTGACAGTACAGGGAGTTCCTGTTTTAACCCTCAAAGTGAAGTGTCGTCTCATTATTGGGGGAAGGATTTATTGTATGCTGTTCCAGTTTGACTGCTAGGAGAGTAAACCTATTCGTATGGTTCCTATTCAACTGTCTACAGCATTCATATGCTTGAGAGGATTCATATGCTTCTCCGGTTCGGTGGTTGTGGTGTCTGCTGCAGTGTTTGGAGTCCTCAGGAAGCGCTAGGAGCATCCTTTAACGGAGGTACCCAGTCGGGGTGCCAGGTGATCCGTTACAAACCAGTCTTGCTATTCAGGTAGTGCATATTGCTGTTGCTACCAACAGAGGGCTCTAGACAAGCTCCATAGCCAAACCCACCTAGTTGGTAGCAAACCTCAGCAGTACAGAAGAGCAGGCAATACATTACACAGTACACACACACACACACTACACACACACTATAAACAATTACATTACACACACCCTGCACCTATAATGGGTACAGGGTGACTAAAACATAAGAGAAATAAAGCAACCTACATAAATAGTCTGTCTGAAGGTAGAATAGGGGCTTTAAAGCCAAATACATCAAAGAGTCATAGTCACAGGGGAGGAGGCTGGTAAGCAGGCCTCTCCAGGACCAAGTGGCGAAGGGCACTTCGTCACAGATGGGGCTGCTCCTGTGTAGTGAGTCTCAGTTAACCGGTACAATCTATCCTGTTCCCAGATAAAACTCTCTCCCTCTAGTCCCCCTTGTTCCTATATTTATGGAGGGACGGGTCTTCCCGGCTCTCCCTCCCAAACTTCTTTGGGGTGTCCCAGGCTAATGGAGTAAGGTCTGCAGTCGTAGTCGGGGTTTGGTCTATTACATGGGTCTCCCTAGCCAGTGAGTTGGCTTCTGCAGTTCTGGCCTGTAGGCGAGTAGTAACTGGGTTTGCTTCAGCAGGTTCACTGGTGACGTAAGCGGACGTTAAGGGGCCCAAATCATTCCTGTAACGAATTTGTGAAGGATTCTCCTATATTCATTCGGCTGTTTTCCCTCCCTGCTATTTAAGTGCCTTGAAAGCATTCGTTTTATTTGTTAATTCGGTAAATCATTCGTTTTACCGAACAAAGACCACCCTGGGTGGCAATTAGAACATGGAACACTATGTAACCACACGAAACCACAAAGAAATTGAATGCTCCTAGGTGGCCGCCATTTCGTGCATACAAACACGTGGTGAGAACAATGGATGGTGGCCATCTTAAACTCCCGAACGCGGGCAGCAGGACTTGGTCATTGAGTGCCTGGAACTGTTTTCGGCATAGCACTCGCGCACACACACCCGGTCCCCTTGGAAGTCCCGTCTAACCTATTTCCACTTACAGTATACGACGGCGTTCGGGAGTTTCAAACAACCAAACGAAGGAAGCATTCTCCACAAACCATCTGCATTCTAACTATGGTGGTTTTTGTGTAATTTTATCCGAACAGAGACCGGCTCTTACTACCAATTCCGTGGAACTCTGTATCGGACACAACCGCATGGCGAGCCAGTCAAACTTCCACACGATGCGACACAAAAAGTACTGAACGGATTTTCGTGCAAATTGAATATGTTGCTCACAATATCCTCAGCTACCCAGGGATGTGTTTTTTTATATTGTTATGATGTGCATAAAGTATAGTTTTAAAAATTGTGAAAAATAGCAATTTTTCGGGCCAGCAGATAATTGAGTTTAGTATGTTGCTGAAACTCAATTATCCAGCATGGCCCAGAGGAGCAGCTTGTACTGTAAAAAATTGAATGCCTTTTGCTTTGAATAATCAATCAATCAGTCTTGTTCCAGCATTAAGCTTTGGCTCATGTGTGGATTATTTGGCAATACCAGCGTTATTTTACCCTGTGGATTATTGGCAGTATTCTATTATTGGGAAAAAGGGAATATCTGACAGGAATACTGGTTACTACCTGTCAGGGTATTTATATCGGCAGACATTTTGTGCTATGATAGAAATTAAAAGTGTATATTCTGAGTCACTCTGAACAGAGCAGACTCCATTTTGTTATTTTCAAGCTAACAAAAAGATACAAGATTTCTATCTGTAAAACTACCCATTTTTGCAGAGCTAAAGGAATGCATACTATAAACAAACCAAGTGATAAGAAGAAAGGGGGTTGGACAGACTGTCTAATGCTAATGGAAAAGATCAATTCTAAACCCAGACATTTGTGACAGAGAAGATTAAATAATTTAATTATACTGTCTAAATATGTAAGGTCCCATTGTAAGTTACGGGTCAAAACTCAGAATTTGCCAGACACATAGTCTGGACAAAACTTAAAGAACCCTTTGAAATTTTAAGTTATGGCACTATCTAGATAGGCCAAAATGACGTCAAAATAGCCACCAGGAAAAGTTAACTCTTTCCTGGATAGGTATGTTTAGTGGGACAAGACTGCCCTCTATAGACTAAATACCTAAATTGCGATCTGGAAGATAACCACACCTCTAGTGCTTCTATTGGGTTATCAACTGATGACGTACAGAGAGTCTGGCCCTTTAAAAGTTAAGACAAAGGGAAGAGAGAGAGGAAACAAGGTATGCAAAGGAGAAAGGAAAAGAGGAGAGAGGAATTGGAAGTTTGGGGACTCCAACCTCCATGCAGAGAGACATCCAAATAAGTTCCTGAGACTACCAATCGGATGAAATATCTACTCAACTGGTAATTATACTGGTTTCATTTAATTAATTAAATTAATTAAAATGTATTAATAGCATTATATATGACTGGATAAAGCACGGTCAGATTTCCATATTAAGAAATCTTAGTTAACTAAAGAATATATAGTTATAAACATTCCATTCTGCAGGTGGAATTAAGAATAATTATATATTGATGTGATATTATCACGTGTTAGCATACCGCTGTTTTTATCCAGGTGTATTGATTTGCTCTAAATTAAGATAAGATATCTTTTAGACAAATTAAAATTCTGCTTATATAATATGGTAGATTCTCTTATTGGATAGTTCCAGGAAATGACTAATGAACTGGTTTAAATGTTATTTTATTTAAAATTACATAAGAATAGATCTTAACTACCTAGGAGATCTAGCCAGCATTGAAAGGGTTATTCTAACTGTCAGCTAAACGTTACGACCTTACGCTGCACTCTGAAGAATTCTGTTCTCTGAGTGAAACTTTTTCAGTCTGTGAGGATACCTCATAAATCGTCAGAATTCTTGACAGGGAATGCTATTTAGCCATTGAAATCTGTATAGCCATTCCTTTGTATTGCATACCATGTTATACTGGATATTCATTGATTATTGTCACGCATGTTACATAATATTATTTATTAATTAATATGTCATTATGAATAAAAATCTATTTTTATACATTGTGATATTATTTATATGAAATACTTTCACTTACGATAAACGTTCTTTGGGATCTGAGAATTGAATTAGTGGGCAATTCTCAACTGTTTACTATTATTATCCCATAAATATCCCCACATATTGGAGGCACGCTGCTGAGATCGTTTAAGTTGAAATTATATTTCATATATAATAATATTGGTGTAATTCATGCAATTTAATCTTGATATAGAAAAGAGTTTTGTATTGAGATTAAATCACTGTACAGAAATATGGCTGAATCCAGTAATACATCTGTAACAGATAATACTGAAATAATTGAAGATCTAAGAAAACATGCTCTAGTTCATATTCATAAACATATGAAAAATGATGCAACCTATGAGGTTTGGTTGAAAAGCATAGAATGGGAAGCTAAACACACCATTCTAACTGATGAACACATCATCATATATCTTAAAGAAATTGCTGAACAAAGGAACATAGAAAGGAAAATGGCGTACATAATACACTCTTGGCCTTTCTTTATGACAGCACTTCTTAAGGTGTGTGATGAAAACAAGTCACTGAATGCCAAATTGGACACGTACAGTGACGATCTGGGCATTCAAAATGGGAAATACCAAGATTTACTTGCTGAGCATGAAACTCGTCAGGCTGATCATGAAAAAGAAATGAAAGCTTTGACGGATAAATATGCACAGGAAATAAATCAGCTTAAAACGCAATTGGATGAGTATGAAGAGGAGAGTCAGAAATCAGGCAGTGAGGTTAGTAGTCATCATTCTGTGCCAAAAAGTAAAGACTATCTGTAAATCCCCTCCTTATTATGATTTTCCCACACCAAACCAGGTTCTCATAAAACAGTCTGTAAGTAAAGATGTGAGTAATTCTAAAAAATCACCTGTGGAACAAGATTCCCCATCTCATGACATTACCAAGCCACCTTGGCAATCTTGGGCAGAACAGTTTGAAAAAGCTGTCTTGGCCAAACTTGAGAGGGAGAGTCCAATTCAAGGTGATAGGAATGAAAACCGACATGGTTCTGTACACTGGCAGGATTCTGATGCAGATCAGAATTGTGACAGTGAACAAGAAGCTCAGAGTGATGGGAGTGAAAGTGATTGCACTGTCCACTCTGAAGGCCATGTAACTGATATGCCATCTGCACTGTTGTACGGGTCTAATTCCTCTTCAGCAGACAGATCGCATAGACGTTTACCCAAACACAGAAACAGAGGTCGTAAATCAACGATGCCTGTTTATGAAACGCCAAAGGTCATCAAATTCCTTAGAGAGACTGTCCCACAATTTTCTAGAGGTTCAGGAAACATATCTGAACATCTGGAAAATTATG
Organism: Pelobates cultripes; assembly: GCA_933207985.1. Lineage (NCBI taxonomy): Eukaryota > Metazoa > Chordata > Amphibia > Anura > Pelobatidae > Pelobates > Pelobates cultripes. The sequence continues at coordinate 150,068,474 of OW240920.1, read as the reverse complement.
ATAGAGCAATGAATTCATTGGGCATGTATGATGACATTCATAAGAAATGGTTCATTACATGGACCTTTGATTCAATGTGCCGTGTTTATCTAGAAAGTCTTCAAGCTATACAGTTAATGTCCTGGTCCAAGATGAAATATGAAATAATCATGGAATATGGTAAGTATAAAACCATTGCCTCTGCAAAGAAGGCGCTTTATAACTTAAAGTGCCGTCCAGATCAAAGCCCCAGAGAATTTTTAATAATTCTTAAAAATGCATACTCCGTGGCCCAAAGAAAACCCAGGTATGAAAGCACAGACTTCAAAGATCTGTATTTTCATGCCATGCCAGTAAACATACAAATGAATCTCGCAAGAGATTATGAATGTAAGTTACCATTAGAATGGCTAGTCAGTCAGTGCATGAAATTGTATACTATACACCATGCACATGATGAAAATCAGCCAAAGGTTAAGAAACCTGGTGATAAAATGGTGTCAGAGACTAAAATTCAGTTAGGTTTAGAAACCCAACAGAAAAAGAGGACCTATTCTGAGGTTTTGAAAACACCAAAACCTCAGAAACAGGAAAACGCCAGAAGCAATTCTGCAAATTCCTCTAATAACTCTGAAAAATCCAATGCCAATGGGAATAAACGCCCCTGGGTTAATAAAAACCAAGGCAATTCCCAATGGAGAAGGAATCCTCAGGGAAATAGGAGATATGGAAACAGAAATAACCAATCTGCTTCCAATAACTCCCAACAGTCTCAGCCATCCCAGCCAAATTCTAATGGGCAAAGACAAAATGGCAATGGGGGAAATAATTTGCGTCGTCAGGTTGGTCAATTGACAGACCAGATGGGCAAATTAATGGAGGAAATGACAAAGATTAACGAAGTCTTTGCCAGAAATCCTTTTTTAGGGATAGCTCCAATTGCAGAGCCACCTGTGCAACCGCAGCGACAACAACAGGTGCCGCAGCAATAATAGCCACTGTGACTAAACAGGCTAGGTTATCAGTAGATATAATGCCTAACCCTGTTTCCTTTCCAGGTACTAACAGTCAAACAAACAATAGTTGTGTAAGGAAACCTATTGCCTATACCGTCACTTCACTTCCGGGTGAAGAAGGCGCAACGTGCTCCTCTGTTTTTTTCATTTCAGCCAAAGGCTAAAGTAGCCACAGCAGCCACAAGTTTCCAGGATCCAGACCTGAAAGGGTTAACTGATGAGATGCTGACCACTAGTTCCCACTTGACAGTTCAAGATATTCCTAAAAAGGATGGGCCTGTGGGTAAGACTGAGCATTCCTCAGTACAGGTAGAAACTACTGCTGTGACCGGTAATGTATGGAAAACAAGTAATATGTTGACACATTCTAAATTCTTATGTGAATTAGAAGAACATGAAGGAAGGTACTACATGTCTGTAGAAATACAGGATTCGCTACCCCAGCCTTTTAAAGGGTTAATAGATACTGGTTCACAAGCCACTATCTTATCCAATACCTACTTCCAGCAGGTAATGGACTTAGCAACGGATAAACCGAAGCTAAGAGATTTCCCCAATGCTCTGTTGAGTGTAGGAGGAAATGCCCTTCATGTTATTGGCAATACCTGGTTAAAGTTTAATATAGGTAACAAAACCTTTAGACATCCGGTGATGGTGGTAGATCTCCCCTATGACCGACTGATTCTGGGTATAGACATACTCAGAAGACTTAACACAATTATTGACTGTGTGAATGGAATTGTATGGTCACAAACTAAGGTTCCCATAACCTATGAGAAATCACATGTACAATCTGATTGTAACTGCCATGTGATAGAAGAAAGACCTGACTCGATTGAGGTACATTTTAGAAATAGTCAGTCACCTGACGTGACTATCCTGCAGGTGAATGATGCAATCGCACCTGTAGATGAGCATTCCGTAAGAATTGCTCCAGAGAGGATCCAGAATGTCTCTCTGGAAGGTGATGTTTTAACCATTTCTCTCCACAGGGACTATGTTGAATCTGTAGATCTGGCAGGTCATGCTCAATTCCTTGCCAGAATTGAAAGGGTTAATAACAACTTATTCTTTCCTATTCAGATAAATGACTTAGGAAAAAGTAGGAATGCAAAGCTGGACTTACAGAGTGAGAACAGCTATATTAGCAGAAGTCTGTTAAAGCAGATCACTAATCCTAAAATGATCAGGTACGCTTCCCCACATGACAGGTGGATCCAGAACCTGGATGGCGAATCAGAGAGTCACAATGTGATAGCAAAATGTTTACTATCTATTTCCATCGGAAATAAGACCGTTAAACATTTATTCCTAGTGATAAACGAACCTCGCTATCAGGTTTACATCGGTAATGATGTCATACATCGCTTTGCCATACACCTTGACCTGATTAATTCCAACTTGTGGACAAGGTTAAAAGGTAATCCTTGTGGATACCTACACGAGGAAAACACCCTGAAATCAGGACAAATACTCCCATATACGGTAAGTATCCAAGTTCCTGATGACATAACCATTCTACAGGGGACAAGTAACTTTCTTTTACCCCTACAGGTCAAGAATGGTCAGAGATTAGAAAACTCTGATGCCCTAATCTGTTTATCCAACAGGATACAACTATTAGGGATGGTGGTAACACATACACCAATGGTAAGTATTGGTAAGAATCCCACCTATATAATGGTCAACAATGTTACACCCTATAGTGTTACTTTACCAAAAGGAACATTATTAGGTCTAGCATTGGATGCTGAGTACTATACATTTGGTTTCCAAAACCAAATTATAGGCCTCATCCCTGAAGAATACTTAACTGAGGACGAAATTGTCGATCAAATATTCCATTCCTCCCCAGAAGGATTATTCACTATTATATCTGTATATCCCTTCAACGCTGAAGAAGGCTCGTGTAAAATCGAAGAAGCATCTATCACCTTCTATTATCATCCGCTCAATGAGCAGGAATCACAAGAGTATCTCGACCAAAGAGAAAAGGTAAGTCAACACCGAACTGACCTAACTTCTAGGCTTGAAGAAGCTTATGAGATAGGCCAGCCTGAAATCTTCCCAGGATTTCAGGAAAGGCTAGAAGAGCAAATATCTTTAGCTGACGGTTGCTCCAATGATGCTGAGCGGCAACAGCTAAAGGAAATCCTTTTGGAATTCCAAGATATTTTTGCCAAAGATTCCTACGACTGTGGGTTAACTAACCTCCACGTAGCCAGAATACAAACGGATCCAAATTTACCACCTGTATTTATCAAACAATATAGACTCCCATTAGCGTCATATGATGGTCTACAGGACATCATTCAGAATTTAAAGGAAAGGGGCATTATACGTCCAGTGCACAGTTCGTATAATAATCCGATCTTGGGGATTCTGAAACCTAATGGACAATGGCGTTTATGCGCTGACTTACGACAGCTAAACAAACGCGTCTATATGTCTGGTTGGCCAACGCCATACATAGACCAATGTTTGGTACAAATGCAGGGGTCCAAAATATTCACTGCCATTGACTGTGCGCAGGGATATTGGACTGTACCAGTCCATAATGAAGACCAATATAAATTGGCCTTCACATTTGGAAAGCAGCAGTATACCTGGACCCGTATGCCTTTCGGTTATATAAAAACTCTGGTCATGAATTCGCTGTGTTCATGCATAAAGCTATGCCTGACGCACTCGAGAGAGGAACGTTATCATATGTCGACGATGTCTTGCTGAAAAGCACTTCCTTTGATAAGCATATCTTAGAGATTAGACATGTTCTCACTCAGTTAAGAGAGGCAGGGATTAAACTGTCTTTACAAAAGGCACAATGGTGTCGCACCCATGTCAATTTCCTCGGACATGAGGTAACTTCTGAAGGATTAAATCCCCAGAGGAAGAAGGTTGAAGCTGTAATCAAGGCTAAAACACCTTCAAACATCAGGGAATTAAGATCGTTCCTTGGTATGACTAACTACTCCCATAAGTTTATAGATAACTATGCAGAAATAACTAAACCACTCTTACACCTGCTTAAAAAGGAAACTACCTGGAACTGGGGGGAGCCTCAGGACCAAGCGGTAAGTGAACTGAGGAGGAAGCTCACTCAGGCACCCTGTTTAGCATACCCAGAGGGGGGTAAACCCTTCTATCTGGAGACAGGATATACCGATTTAAGCATAAGTGCTGTTCTGTATCAGAAGCAGGACAGTTTAAACAAAGTTATTGCATATGCTAGCAAGACTTTGTCACCTGTTGAAGTTAAATTCAACACGTGTGAGAAGGCGTTATTATCGACTGTCTGGGCACTACAAAATTTTCGTAGCTATATTCAAGGTGAGAAAATAATTGTAGAAACAGCTCACCAACCTCTACAGTATCTGCAGAGTGAAAGAATTAGAGACGGTAATCTCTCTAACAGTCGAATTACTGCATGGACTCTATCCTTACAGGGATGGCCGTTAGAAGTCCGTTATAAACATAATAAGAGAAGCCCAGTTGCCCAAGGTTTAGCAGAATTACATGACTGTACTGCTCCATCTCTGGATGATAATGACACCGGAGATGACTTCCTAGAAGAGCAATTGCTATCTCCTTATAAAGTTTATGACGAGGAATACTGTCGACCACTACCGTGGGTATACATTGATGGTTGTTCATATCACCACGTCGTTGGTGCTGAACGGAAGTTAGTTGCAGGTATCGGAATCGCCTGGATAGGTGATTATCCTAATGTATCTATAGGATACAATATTGGTCCCAAAAGCAGTCAGATAGCCGAACTCTGTGCAGTATATAAGACCATCCAAATGGCAATAGAATATGGTATCAAAGAATTTGTTATTATAACTGATTCCAACTATGTTCGCAACAGTTTCGTCGAATATCTGCCTAGCTGGAAACGTAACCAAATGCTGAAGAGCAATAACAAACCTGTTAAACATGGGAAATTGTTTTGTAAAATCGATGAGTTGGTTAAGGAAAATGGTTTAACCATATATTGGAAGAAAACCAAAGGCCATTCTAAAATAGAAGGTATTGACAAGGATGGTAATGACTTAGTTGATTCACTGGCAAAACAAGCTGCCATCAATGGTGAAACCCTAAACATTGATGATCTTATGGGATCAATTCATGTTGAAGCCATAACTAGACGACAGGCTAGAGATAATGCCGACTTAAACGTCGTGCAATGGAGTCAAGAAGCTCCTAGTGAGGACCTGATTACTAGTCAAAAGAATGATCCCATCATAGGCATATTCTATAGACATATAGAAGACCCTACTGCCAATCCCATCACAGATGAGGATTGCAAAGATAATGAAGATTTACGAATCTTGATGAGATATAAAGTCCAATTTAGTATCATGGATGGGTTATTGGTCAGAACTTCTAAACATGGTATACAACAATGGGTAGTCCCAACTTTATACAGAGGGTTAATGCTCCAACACGCACATGATGCACCTACATCTGGGCATCGTGGTGATAAGATCACATATGAGATATTGCGTGATTATGCATATTGGCCACACATGTTAAGGGATGTTAAGAAATACTGTCAGGGATGCTTGATTTGTCAGCAATACCAACCCCATGGTCCAACCCATCGTGCACCACTTCAGAAGAGGGGGGTGTCATTACCCTGGTCTGATATTCAAATTGACTTTTTAGGTCCTGTAACAAGATCTTCAAGAGGTAACAAATACATGTTAACCGTTACATGTATGTACACAAAGTGGATAGAATGTTTGCCTTGTAAAGAGAACACGAGTACCGTGTGCGCCACTTTGTTGATTAACCATGTCTTTTCCAGGTTTGGTCTGCCTCAAAGAATTGAGTCAGACAGAGGTAGTCATTTTACCAGCGAAGTAATGGCTAAGATGTGGAACATTCTAGGTGTTAAACGAAAGCTACATATTCCATACCGCGCTGCGTTTAGCGGGGGGGTAGAGCGATATAACCAGTCTATCGTTAATATTCTGAAGAAGTATGTTAAGGAGTCTGGTAAAGACTGGGACATTAAATTGCCCCTAATTTTAATGGCGATTAGAGCTACACCTAGCACTGCTACCAAATTGTCACCTTTTGAATTGATGACAGGAAGGAAGATGGTTTTACCACAGCATTTACTATATCGTACTTCAGATCATAACTTGATCAATGCTGCCACTACGCATCAGTATATCGAAGATTTGCGCAAGCATTTACAGCATGCGTTTGCTTTTGCCCAAAAGAATCTAGAAAAAGCAGCGACAGGGGTTAAGACCTATTACGATCTAAAAACCACGAAAAAGGAATATGAGATAACAGATCAAGTCTATCTGTATAACTTTGCGCGAAATCAAGTTAAGGAAAATAAATTTTTACCTTCTTGGAAAGGGCCATATGTCATCATTGACAAAATTTCCCCAGTAGCGTACAAGATAAAAATTCCTAAGGATGGTGTTTTTATTGAAAAGTGGGTTCACATTAACCAGTTGCGTGCTTGTCATCCTAAATCTCAATTAAGGATTATAGGTGCGGATTCAGACGCAGAAGGGTGAACGACTAACCTGGATGAATGCTTGATTCACGTGGTATAGTATGATGTGAAATGTTGTGATGTGCCATGATCTCATGTACGTTCATGTCATTAACCATTTCCTTGCCATCAAATAACTACATTTTATAAGCAGGTTACTAGCTTATTTAGCTGCTATAGGCGAACTGCTAAGGAGTCAGTAATAAATGTAGTGAGGGATGAAGTTATAAAAATAGAATTATAGAGAATACATATGTTGATGAATCGTAATAATGTGTTATCCTAGGCCAAGTGATGTCACACTGTTATAAGTTTGTATGCTTAACAAACCTTGAATCATTAGTAGATGTCTGAAACGAGTTCCTGATCCGTGACTGTCGAAAGATGTCCAAGAAGGATGTGACGTGTTTCTGGATCGTACTGCTCCTGTGCCAAGAGCTACGGACCGACCCGATCGCAGAGATGGGACCATCCTCCGGCATCCTGATTCAAGAGACACCAGGGTTCATCTTAACGGAGAAGAGGATCCTGACCCGACGTGTGTTCGTCAGCTTGGACCCCAAGATTTCCATCGAGAAGGCATACAACATTTCATCGATGCAGCTTCCTGAGTTACAGACTTGGTACCAGATGCACCTCCAAAGAGCACAGGACCGTGTGCGAAATATCTTGGAGCAAGCCCGGAAACCATTTGTATCCAGTTCTATTCCGATGAGCAACCGACCCAAAAGGTTCCTCACCGCTATAATTGTTGCATTAGTTTGTGCCACTGTCGGTGCAGTTGTCGCAACTGGAATGTCTGCAGCCAACTCTATTACTGTCCAAAAGCTGGATATGGAAATCTATGCGCTAAAGCAACACATTAACGATATTCATCAGGTGATACAACAGCAAAGAACACTTCTCCAAGACGTGTTAACTATTGTGGAAGACACAGTTGTTACAACAAATTTGCATTCGGAGTTAATTGCCAAATCCACTGAGCTGCACCAAAGTCATGACTTATTTAAGCGTGAACTTCTATTTCTGCATGACCCAATATTGTTCCACACACTTGCTTTTCTTGACGAAGTGCAAACTGAAATGATCGAATTGGCAGGGGGACGCATACCTCTGTATTTTGTATCCAAGGATATTGTTCATGCGATGCTTGCCAATGTGGATGGAGAGACAATTGAGCCTATGCAACTAAATCTGGCCTTTGAGATGGGGAGCGCTATACCTCTCTTAATTGATCCGGAACGTATGGAGATTTGCTTTTTATTGACCATACCATATGTAACTCCCAAAGACATTTTTCAAATGAAAACAATGTACTATGTTAATAATGATATTATGGTTGATTGTACTAAGTGTAAAGTTCAAAACTTTTACAGGTACAAATATATACAAAAATGTTCATTCCACGCACGGGCCTATGTTAGAAATGATGTGATTGCACAATTTGTCTGGTAACTTCTATAGTGCTTATTCATAAGCTAAATTAATTTTGGCTATGAAATGCACTAAAGGGGGGTTATGTCAGGGTATTTATATCGGCAGACATTTTGTGCTATGATAGAAATTAAAAGTGTATATTCTGAGTCACTCTGAACAGAGCAGACTCCATTTTGTTATTTTCAAGCTAACAAAAAGATACAAGATTTCTATCTGTAAAACTACCCATTTTTGCAGAGCTAAAGGAATGCATACTATAAACAAACCAAGTGATAAGAAGAAAGGGGGTTGGACAGACTGTCTAATGCTAATGGAAAAGATCAATTCTAAACCCAGACATTTGTGACAGAGAAGATTAAATAATTTAATTATACTGTCTAAATATGTAAGGTCCCATTGTAAGTTACGGGTCAAAACTCAGAATTTGCCAGACACATAGTCTGGACAAAACTTAAAGAACCCTTTGAAATTTTAAGTTATGGCACTATCTAGATAGGCCAAAATGACGTCAAAATAGCCACCAGGAAAAGTTAACTCTTTCCTGGATAGGTATGTTTAGTGGGACAAGACTGCCCTCTATAGACTAAATACCTAAATTGCGATCTGGAAGATAACCACACCTCTAGTGCTTCTATTGGGTTATCAACTGATGACGTACAGAGAGTCTGGCCCTTTAAAAGTTAAGACAAAGGGAAGAGAGAGAGGAAACAAGGTATGCAAAGGAGAAAGGAAAAGAGGAGAGAGGAATTGGAAGTTTGGGGACTCCAACCTCCATGCAGAGAGACATCCAAATAAGTTCCTGAGACTACCAATCGGATGAAATATCTACTCAACTGGTAATTATACTGGTTTCATTTAATTAATTAAATTAATTAAAATGTATTAATAGCATTATATATGACTGGATAAAGCACGGTCAGATTTCCATATTAAGAAATCTTAGTTAACTAAAGAATATATAGTTATAAACATTCCATTCTGCAGGTGGAATTAAGAATAATTATATATTGATGTGATATTATCACGTGTTAGCATACCGCTGTTTTTATCCAGGTGTATTGATTTGCTCTAAATTAAGATAAGATATCTTTTAGACAAATTAAATTCTGCTTATATAATCATGGTAGATTCTCTTATTGGATGGTTCCAGGAAATGACTAATGAACTAGTTTAAATGTTATTTTATTTAAAAATTACATAGGAATAGATCTTAACTACCTAGGAGATCTAGCCAGCATTGAAAGGGTTATTCTAACTGTCAGCTAAACTTTACGACCTTACGCTGCACTCTGAGGAATCTCTGTGTGAAACTTTCTCTATGTCTGTGAAAGATAGTCATAAATAAAGTCTTGACAGAAAATGCTTTTTAGCCATTGAAACGTAATACCCATTCCTTTGTATTGCATACCATTTTATACTGGATATTCATTGATTATTGTCATGCATGTTGCATAATATTATTATTAATTAATGTGTCATTATAAATAAAAATCTATTTTTATACATTGTGATTATTTATATGAAATACTTTCCACTTAACACGATAAACGTTCTTTGGGATCTGAGAATTGAATTAGTGGGCAATTCTCACTTACTATTATTATCCCATAAATATCCCCACATACCGTCACAGAATTCATCCGCTTATGGTAAAGTGGTTAATGGTATTTACCGTCCTGACAGGAATAGTTGTGCCCATTTACAGCCATGCGCCCGGATACCTGATAATCCCGCTGCGGATTTATGCCACTTTATAGCCCCATGACCGCCCATGTTGAGAAAGACGTTGGCGTGCGCGTGATGTCACACCCTGTTGTGGTTTCTGCCTAATGGTAATCAGAGAGTGCGTTCCTGATCTTGATTTTTTGGTATTTGACTTTAGCTTAGTTTTGACTTCCCTGATTTCTGGTATCCTTGACTTTTGGCTTTTCCTCATCGCTGTGTCTGATTCTCTATCCCTGACCTCGGCAAGTATTCTGACTATTCTTGGATACGTTAAGTCCGGCCATTCGAATTTCCGGTTAGACATTATACTTAGTCCTAGGTGTGCTACAGTTCTGCGTGCAGGATCAATTCGTAATCCTGACAATTCCCCAATAAAGCTTCAGTGTCAGGATTACTGTTTGATCCAGCACGTAGAACTGTACAGCACGGATGACAAATAAGTAACGTATTACCGGTCCTTAGAATGGCCGGATTTAACGTACAAAGAATAGTCAAAAATACTAGCCGAGGTCAGGGAACACAGAAAGGGACACAGCGATGAGGAAAGCCAGGAGTCAGGATACCAGAATATAGAGAAGTCAATAAACAAAGCCAAAGTCAAAAACCAGGTAGAAAACTATAAACAGGAACGCGCTCTCAGACAACCACAAGGGAAACCACGACAGGGCACTGAGCAGGCTGAGAACTGGGCCTAAATACCCCTCCTTTAGTTCTGATAGGCTGTAACCGGCCTTTGACCCCAAAGTCAGTTACTAGGTTTCATTTGCATAATTGCTGCTCAGCATTAACCCTTCTGTGGATTAGGTTGCTGCTCGGCACAACTTTTCCTGTGTGGACAGTAAATGTCATTAACCACTTTTCTATAAGCGGATGAATACATGACACCAGGTTTCATTTGCACAATTACTGCTCAGCATTAACCCTTCTGTGGATTAGGTTGCTGCTCGGCACAACTTTTCCTGTGTGGACAGTAAATGTCATTAACCACATTTCTATAAGCGGATGAATATGTGACATTACCCCCCACCTGAAGAACGCCCACCGGGCGGACAGGACCAGGCTTGAGAGGAAATTTAGCGTGAAAAGCGCGGATCTTACGGCCCGCATGCAGGTCAGGAGCCGAAACCCAAGAACGATCAGCAGGACCGTAACCTTTCCAAACAACCAAGTACTGTAAAGTGCCCCGAGAAAACCTAGAATCCACGATAGAAGATACCTCATACTCTTCCTGACCACCCACCACCACCGGAGGGGGAGGAACACAAGGAACAGTATATCTATTGCAGACAAGAGGTTTGAGTAAGGACACATGAAAAGTGTTGGGAATCCCTAAAGATGCAGGAAGAGCCAGAGAGTAAGACACTGGATTGATCCTACGAAGCACTCTATAGGGACCAAGGAATCTGGGGGCAAACTTCATGCTAGGGACCTTAAGCTTGATGTTGCGAGATGACAACCAAACCCGGTCCCCCACTTGGTACACCGGGTTGGCACTCCTACGCTTATCAGCAAAATGTTTGAAGCGTTCAGCAGCAGCCCCTAGAGCAGTTTGAACCTTAACCCAGGTATCCCGAATGGAGGCCAGACGCTCATCCAGAGCAGGAATGGCAGTATCAGAAAATACCGCAGGGAGAACCGTAGGATGCCTACCATTATTGACAAAAAATGGACTGTGCCCAGAGGAGTCATGAACAGCATTGTTTCTAGCGAACTCGGCCCACGGGAGTAGTTCGGACCAATTGTCTTGTGTGCTATTAATAAAACAACGCAAATAAACTTCTAATGACTGGTTAGCCCTCTCAGCTGTACCATTGGTCTGTGGATGGTAGGAGGAGGAGAAGGAGAGATCAATCCCCAATTGTTTACTGAACGCCCTCCAGAACCTGGACACAAACTGAGAGCCCCTATCAGACACAATATTGTGGGGGATGCCATGCAAACGGACAATTTCACGTATGAAAATTAGGACCAAATCTTGCGAAGATGGCAACTTCTTGAGAGGAATGAAGTGAGCCATCTTAGAAAATCGGTCTACAACCATGAGAATAGTAGTAAACCCAGCAGAGCTAGGAAGCTCAACAATAAAGTCCATGGATAGGTGGGACCATGGAATCTCAGGAACAGGAAGAGGCTGCAACAGGCCACAAGGAAGTGCATGAGTCACCTTAGAAACTGCACACACAGAACATGCCTGCACATACTCCTTGTTACAAACTGCCATTTGTAACTGTTATTTTATTTGACAAATTGCCCTGCTTCCCTGTGTTATGGAGAAGCCTAATTGCCAGCCTTCTGCCCCATGACTGTGGACCTAGTGTGTATGGCGATTTGACTGTATTTGTGGGATCTGAGCGCTGTTTGGATATATTGAGCGCTCAGATCCAAGCCATCTGGGGATAGGCTGAATGTGGGGGTTCTGTTCAGTTCAATAGGAGTTATGTATTTTTGTGTCTTTTTGTGTCTTTTGCTAACATGTGGTTAATGGAGTCTGCCTCTATCCCTGGATAATTGGATTACTTTCCCCATTGTCCAGGATAGAGGCCTCTGTAAAACCGGTTTGGGCCAGAAAACCATGCTGCCAGCCAGGCCCCAAAAGACACTTTTGCTAACTTTTGAACCCCTTGTCTGATTTGTGCCATTTTTTAATATGTTGCTCCCCTTAATGGATTGATTCCAAATATGTAATTTTTATGAAGATTGGATGTGTAGTTTGGAAGTTATAGTACATGTATAAAAACTGTATTTTTACTGTTCTGTTTTAATTATGTTATGTGATTATCTGAGGGATGGGAATTTCCCCGAATGTATATTGTTCCGATTGGTTATACTGCTAATTATGTGGGTGTCTCCCTTGCATGGGCAGAATCTCATAAAAGCAGAGTGTGTGCCATTAAACATCAGATCTTCTTGACCCTCAATACGTAGCCTTGTCTCGTTATTGGAGGGAACTGCTATATCACACTGGGGATTGCTATGCTCTGCATACTCCCCTGAGCTTTTAATCACTTAGCTCTTTTAAGAGCTGTTCCTGTTACGCTCTCCTGGAGGAGAGGTCTTCCCCACACGGTCCTGGAGGACAGAAGCTGATCCAGGGTGGAAGGAAGACGGCGAGACTCCAGTTAAGCTACGGCGGTTGTGGAGTCTGCGGTGGTTGTGGTGTCGGCTGCAGTGTTTGGAGTCCTCAGGAAGCGCTAGGAGCATCCATCAACGGAGGGTACTCGGTCGGAGTACAGGGAGCTCCGTTACACTCCTTTACATCTTTCCTGAGTGAATCCCACCAAAATGATCTAGTGATCGTGGCAGTGGACTTATTGATGCCCGGGTGTCCAGCAGTTATATTGTCATGGAACACTTTCATGATATTAACCCTTTCACATAGGGAACGAACAGTTTATCACACGGTTTACCACTGGGCGCCTGAGGCTGGGCCTCCAGTATGGTGCCAAGCAGTGGAGAAGACAGTGAGAGGACAGTAGTAGCAATAATACACTCTGGTGGAATAATAGGAGATGTCATCCGTTCCGGAGCGGACTCATTATCAAATTGCCTGGACAAGGCATCAGCCTTGGTATTTTTAGAACTAGGTCTATAAGTAATGAGAAAGTTAAAACGTGAAAGGAACAGTGACCATTTAGCCTGTCTGGAAGACAAACGTTTGGCATCCCCTATATATGCCAGATTTTTGTGGTCGGTTATGATCAACAGGGGGTCCTTGGAACCCTCCAAAAGATGTCGCCACTCCTTGAGGGCAAGAATAATGGCCAACAGTTCTCTATTGCCAATATCATAGTTGCGCTCAGCAGGAGACATCTTTCTGGAGAAGTAGCCACAAGGATGCAATGGTGTTCCCTGGCTTTCTCTCTGAGAGAGAACAGCCCCTACCCCTGTCTCGGATGCATCAACCTCCATTATAAAAGGTTTACTGGTGTCAGGATGTTTTAGTATGTCCGCAGAGGCAAATCTTTGTTTAAGAGTCTCAAAAGCATTCACAGCCTCTTTGGACCATACCGTGCTACTAACCCCTTTGCGAGTCATATTTGTGATTGGGGCTATTACAGAAGAAAATCCCTTGATGAATCTTCTGTAATAGTTGGCAAAACCAATAAACCTTTGAATGGCTTTTAAACCAGAGGGTAATGGCCAGTGTAGTACAGCCTCTAGTTTTTTAGGATCCATTTGAAATCCCGATGCAGAGATGTTGTAACCCAAAAAGTGGACTTCAGGCTGGTCAAATATGCACTTTTCTAATTTACAATAAAGTTTATTTTTCAACAACGTCTGCAGAACCTGTTTCACATGGGAGTGGTGAGTTTGAAGATCAGGGGAATACACCAAAATATCGTCCAAATAAACCAAGACAAATGAGTAAATGAATTCCCTGAGTACATCATTTATAAAGTCTTGGAATACGGCCGGGGCGTTGCATAACCCAAATGGCATTACCAGATATTCATAGTGTCCACTACGGGTATTAAATGCCGTCTTCCACTCATGATTCTCTTTAATTCTAACCAAATTGTAAGCGCTCCTAAGGTCAAGCTTAGTAAATACTTTAGCTCCCTGAAGTCTATCGAACAATTCGGAAATGAGTGGAATAGGGTATGCATTTTTTACAGTGATTTTATTAAGTGCCCTGTAGTCTATGCAAGGGCGTAACTCACCACCCTTTTTCTCAACAAAAAAGAATCCTGCACTAGCTGGTGAGGATGACTTTCTTATGTGCCCTTTGCTCAAGGATTCTTTGATGTATTCCTCCATTATTTTACTCTCCTGGGGAGATAAGGCATAAACTGCCCCCTTAGGTGGCATAGCGCCTGGAAACAGGTTAATGGCACAGTCATATGCTCTGTGGGGAGGCAATACATCGGATTGAGCCTTGTTAAACACCTCCTGAAGTTCTCGGTATTGTATGGGAACTCCAGGAGTTTGGGGAGTGGTAGTGGGAAGGTCAATAGTATCCAATCTCTTTAGTACTGGTTTTATACATCTCCCCATACACTCTTTACCCCATTCTAATATCTCCCCATTAGCCCAGTCAATATAGGGATTGTGCTTACTCAGCCACGGAAACCCTAATATGATAGGACATGATGGAGAAGTAATAACCTGAAACGTCATCTCCTCCCTATGGGAGGCCCCAATGGAGATCGTAATAGGGACAGTTTCGTGGGTTATAAGCGGTTGTGTGAGTGGTCTACCATCAATAGCCTCTACAGCTAGCGGCGTAGGTCTCTCCCTGACCGGTATCTCATTACCCCTAATAAACTGGACATCAATAAAATTTCCAGCAGCACCTGAGTCCATTAGGGCACTGCAAGAAAACTTCTTGTTATCAAGGGAAATAGATACCTCAAGGAGGAATCTACTTTTGTTTTTGTTAGAGGACAACTCCATCACACCTAAGATCTGTCCCCTTAAGGTTCTTAGGTGCGGAAGTTTTCCGGACGCACTGGACAATTAGTTATCATATGTCCCTTTCTACCGCAATATAGGCATAACCCCTCCCTTCTCCTATACTGTTTTTCGGCCTCTGACAGTCTAGTGACCCCCAACTGCATAGGTTCGGGTTCGGACTGTACAGGGAGGTTAGACAAAACAGGTTTAGAGAATTGAGGTGCTAGGGACATAGCCGTACGTCTGGTCTTGCTTCTGGTGACTTCTCTGAGTCTTAACCTATTATCAATATGCATGACAAACGTAATAAATTCGTTAAGACTCTTAGGTAATTCTTTAGCGGCTATCTCATCTAGTATAGTCTCTGAGAGACCCTTTTTGAATGCTGAGATTAACCCATTGTTAGTCCAGTCTACCTCGGAAGCTAAGGTACGGAATTCAATAGCATAATCCGAGATAGACCGGTTACCTTGTCTGATGTGCATTAGGGCAGTGGAGGCGTCATCCTCTCTACCCAATGGCTCAAACGTGAGCTTGAATTCGGCAAGGAATTCCTGGTAATTATGAGCTATGCTCCGATTACTCTCCCACAACGGATTAGCCCAGGCAAGGGCCTTGCCCTTTAATTGATTCATTAGATAACCAATTCTTGCTCTGTCCTTGGGGAATGACCCTGGTGAGGCCTCAAAATGGTACTCCACCTGATTAAGAGAACCCCTGCATTCCTGGATATTGCCATCAAACTGTAGGGATGGTGATAAGGAGATGCAAGGAGTCCTATTAACAGTGGGTGGAGGTACACAGGGTAGAGGTGCTATAGGAGGAGACGCTGCAGGCTGCAGATGTTCCGTTCTAGCGAGAAGCGTACTTAAAGCCTGAGTGAATTGATCCATGCGGTGATCATTCTCCTCTAATTTCCTCTCGCAAGCAGCTATGTGCTGACACAGTTCTACAGGATCTATGGCCATGTCGTAATGTCAGGATTACTGTTTGATCCAGCACGTAGAACTGTACAGCACGGATGACAAATAAGTAACGTATTACCGGTCCTTAGAATGGCCGGATTTAACGTACAAAGAATAGTCAAAAATACTAGCCGAGGTCAGGGAACACAGAAAGGGACACAGCGATGAGGAAAGCCAGGAGTCAGGATACCAGAATATAGAGAAGTCAATAAACAAAGCCAAAGTCAAAAACCAGGTAGAAAACTATAAACAGGAACGCGCTCTCAGACAACCACAAGGGAAACCACGACAGGGCACTGAGCAGGCTGAGAACTGGGCCTAAATACCCCTCCTTTAGTTCTGATAGGCTGTAACCGGCCTTTGACCCCAAAGTCAGTTACCAGGTTTCATTTGCATAATTGCTGCTCAGCATTAACCCTTCTGTGGATTAGGTTGCTGCTCGGCACAACTTTTCCTGTGTGGACAGTAAATGTCATTAACCACATTTCTATAAGCGGATGAATATGTGACATTCAGCTGGCAAGTGGTCCCTAATCTCCACGTTCACAATCCGGACCCAGCTCACCAATTAAGTTGAACACAGGCGGTAGGTAGACGAAAAACAGCTCCCTCAGCAACCTGGACAGCTACCATTTGTCCTGTGCACTCCTTATCTCACACCAAGTGTCACTGTATTAGGGTCAGGGTAGCTCCAGTGTCACGTAATCCCTGGGCCAACTGGCCATCTACCAGCACAACTTGCTGGTGGAGTTGGCGGTTGTCCTGGGTGGCTGCTTGCACAGGGTCAGCCTCAAACAGTACTCCGAAATATTTCGCGGAGTTGGCCTCAGCTTCCAAGCAGTGAGCGGCCGGGGTACAGGGTGGGGCAAGTTGGGGGTTGCCCCCTACGAGGGCCTGAGGGGTTCCACAGGGCAACTGCTGTGAACATAACCCCACTCGTAGCAACAATGGCATCGGATCTTGGCCCTGTTGAGACCTGGTTGGTCCCTGATAACAAGTGGAGCCTGGGGGAACCGGAGACCAGCACTCTGGGCCAGGAGATGGTCTTACAGTAGTCAGTTCCATCCACCTAGCATCCGTGTACTCGTCTGCCAGGCGGGCAGCTTCAGGCAAGGTGAGTGGTCGCCGGTCACGGACCCATTCCCGCAGTTCTGGTTGGAGCAAATTAAAGAAGTGCTCCAGGAGGAACAACTGTAGCATATCCTCTTCCAATACTGCTTGGCATCCGGCGACCCAGTGGAAGGCCATACGGTGTAGGCGACATGCCTACTTGGTGTAAGAGTCCCCCCCTTTCTTTTTAGATTCCCGGAATCGTTGGCGGTATGCCTCGGGGGTAACTGCATACCGGGCTAGTAAGGCTTCCTTAACTGCGTGGTAGTTGTGTGTCTCTTCATCAGGTATAGCCCGGAAGGCTTCAGTGGCTCTAGCTGACAATTTGCCAAATAGAGTGGTGACCAATTCGCCTTTGAGTACTTTGTGCAGCGCACACCGTCTCTCGAAATCTGCAAGATAGCCATCTATTTCTTCCTCTGCTTCTTGAAACTGTTTGGACGCTGTGAAAGGCACATTTGTCCGTTCTACAGAGGGGCTAGAATTTGCCACAACTGGGTTCTCTGTCCGCTGTATTTCAGCCAACTGCAGCTGGCATTCCTGTTTTTCCTGAGCTTTGGCTTCAACAGTGCTGAACACTTGGTTGATAAGGTCCGTGGGAGGATTTGGCCCATGCAACGCCAACCTCAACCGAACAGACCGCAGTGTTTCGTCTTCTCCCATGTTCAGGACAATTGGTTCGGCCATTGCAGCCATTCGGTCTGTTACGATTGCCCCCGGTCTAGCAGGGAGGTTGATCGCTTGGATGTCCTGGTTCCCGAAATCAGAGAGTCGAACGTGGTTCCCTTCGGTAGGAGCTGAAAGTGTAGAATATCCCACTGGTAAAGAGAGCGCTAGTATTCCCGGGTCCCTACAACACGAGTCGAGGCTGCGAGTTGAGAGTCAAAACGAACTGTCTTTACTGGCACACAAGCATGGCAATTTATGTAAGTCCCCAGGTCCAGGGACAGCCCCCCATGGACCTGATGGGATACAGGTACAGTACAAGTATTTAACCAATCATAATACAGTGTATCATTCAAACTTGTACCCGCCCAGCTTGGAGATAATGAGGCCAACGGTTATACAATCTAATTATCTCCAAGCGCCCAAAACGTCCATGCTTTATTATGAACCAGAAAACATATATAGTGCATATAGTTCCTTCTACATATCATTCGGTAGCTCTCCGTTAGATGCATTGGGTGTGCGAATAGCGCTCTGTTCCCACGAACAGAGGACGAGATTTCCACCGTATGAAAAGCTGTTCGGTTGTAGGTTTCCAGGCCCTCGATGGCGGCCATGTTTTTGGGTCCGTCAATGGCCAGCGGGACTTCGACGTTGAATGTATGGAACGAAGGCCGGGTACAGAAGCATGCGAATCCCCGCTACCTGTCTGGTTGTCCCATCCGTTCGTGGTGCGAATAGGGCCCGCCCGGGAGAGGCACTTAACCTGCGGTTAACCACAAACCGCAACGCCTGAGGGCAGGTTGATAAGCGGCACCCTCTGCTCGCAGGGTGGCTGACCGTTCTGCACTTTGCGGGGTGACGGGGTTAAGTGGCAGCACACGCTTAGGGCTGGGTGGTCGGCCGTTCGTACCGACGAAAGGCACTTTATAATCAATTCACATAGTCCGTTCGCCTGGCCTGCAGGCCGTTAAACAGAGTCTCAATAAACAGAAGTGTACATTAACAATATAACCAGTCTGTGGAACGGAGACTGTGTAACACGGTCTAATTCAGTTAATTCGGCAATTAATTCCTGTCGAGGTCGGTTGCTGGCTGTGCGACCACGGCTTCCCAATAAATTATTTAACATTAGTCTTTTCAGCTTGTCATACTGATTCTCCATTCGTTTACCATTTCCTCTGGTGAACAAAGGACCATCCCACCGCTGCCACCAAATCTGGCGGCCACCGAGAGAGAAGAGGGGTTTCCACTGCCAGAGATGTCCTTTCCCCCTAGTGTGAGTAATGCTGTAGTATTCCCAAGAAGAAATCCAAGCGGTAATAAAGCAGGTATAGCTGTTCCCTACAATCACGAGACAAGGCTCTGAGTTGAGGGTGAAGTGGAACTGTTTTAATGAAAGCCATAACTGAGCTTACATGCAAGTCCCCATGAAAGGGGTTTCGGATTACATATTCCAGGGGCATTCCCCAGTGGACCAGAGAGGGGACTACAGTAAAAGTACATACATAATTACATTAACTCTCCGGTCCAGAACATGCATAACAAAAACACCCCAAAATACACACTTAACAAGTAGGTACCCCCTCAAGTCCTATATCCCCGGGTAGCCTGAATCTGAGCACCCAACATATCCAGAAAGCACTCAGATCCCACGAACGCAGCAGAAACGCCACCGGGGTATAGTTTAAACCGAACCGAACACAAGGCCCCTGCCCAAAGGAGTTCCATAGATTCAAGCTGAGCGGTCGGTCTCTTTCAGGAGTACAAAACACAATAAAATAACTAAAGTAACCGTTCATAAATGAGTTTGTCGTGTGCCCCTCGTTTGTGAGTTTGTTTCTACCAAACGTCACTTTTCTTAGTCGAATAGAACCGAACATCCATGGGGTTGCAAGTCCCAGCGGTGTTCGCACCCTCAAGGGCCCAATTTAAGTTCCATACACTCGATGACCAAACACCGCTGTATGCGAAACCAAGATGGCCGCTGCCTTGTGTTAGTCTATACGAACGGCAGCCACCCAGTCTACCGCTTAGAATGTTGATAATTGCGGTTTGCGAAAGTGTGAAGGAGGTCAGGCAGGTCAATGAGCGGCACACAACTGTTGTGGGTGGTCTGTCCATTCGGTACAGTGTTCGGTATACGAACCAAATGGGTCAATCTGTTTGGTGATGTTCGTATACCGGACCAGTCAATATAAAACAATAATTCAGGGACGGGGGATCACAGGCAGTATGGGGATAGATAGGGAGGTAGTTGGACAAGGAGTTTGAGTCAATATTTAGCTTTTTTATAGTTGCAAGCATGAAGGCTGCAAGAAATACACCTCAGGTTAAATATTTTAATGAGAGGCAGAGCAAGAGATGGAGACACAGTGCAAATGAAATGTGAGGGAATGAAATGAGGGGAGAAGTGGTGGGTAGGAAGAAGCAAAGCAGAACAGAAATCTTCTTGTGTAGTGGATGTGAATGAGATAAAAAAAAAAAAAAAAAGGAGGTAGTGGGGTGGGGAGATATTGGTTGGGGTAGGAGACTCTTACTCCCCATGTCCTCCATGCAACCACTCCCTATGTTCTCCATACCCACTTACATTTCCCATACTCTTACCCCTTATGTCCTCAATACTCATTGTAAACAAAGTCTCTTTGCCTATGGAGGGACTTTAAGGCCTCCTGCACAGAGACTATGGGCACAGTCCCAGGAGCTTTCAAAGAAAAGGGCTATAAAATCAATGTCAGGAAAGGATATGGGGGCCCCAGGTGCTCACTCTACCTCCTAGGTGGAGTTAGGGCACTTTTGGTATCACCTGTACCATGATTCAATTAATCTGATCAAGTGTTGCTTGGTACCCTGATCGCCAATTGCGGTGCTAGTATATGTCGGTAAGGTAAGGAGGCATCTGGGATATCTAGGATTTGGGTACTTTCCGTTGGGCCTCAGGACACCTCCTAGAAGGAACAGAGCCAGCCAGCCACATGCCTGGAACTGACTGGGTAGACATAGCAGGTCTACCTCTATAGCTGGGACTAACATGATTAAGACCCGAAGATGGATGGATGGGATGGGATAGGATGGAGGGAGAGAAAGAGAGAGATGTGATCAATAAACGTGTTCATTTTATCCCCTGAAGATAGTCTCGGCTAATTGATCATTGCCTTTCTACATGGGAGAAGGTATACAGAGAAAGGTCTATAACCATGGTAGTCCTTCCAGCAAAAGACAGGTCCTAGAGATCCTGGATCTAGCTTTGATGACTATTTGTGGAGCGCTCCATAATGGCCTGGACTCCTTCGTTACACTCATACTCCCTATATTCTCCTTACTGGCCGAGGTATGGCTCTGTGTTGTTCTGCAGTTTGGTACCTGGGGAGTTGTGGGATACAGTGTTCTTGCTGCTGTGGATGGTTTTGATACCACCCCTCCCAGAGATATTTTATAACACCAGAAATTGTCTTACTTTAAAGATAATGTAAAATGTTTTATTAAAGAATTTGCAGCTATATGTAATAATTTTGTAATATGCAAAATACATGACAATCCTAAATTATATAGAAGCACAAAGAAGATATGGGGTGAGGCCTGCCCCCCCCAATATACTCATAACAATGTCCCCCAATACAAATATAGCCCTGTCCACCCACACACACACACACACCAATATATTTTATACATCATTACTCCGTTTACATATAGAGTAAGGATGTAAGTCCCAGCAAAAACGACATACTCTCACAGCTCTGTCCTGGCACGCTCTGCATACACCCAAAGCTCTGTCCCGGCACACTCCGCCTACACCGCATACACTCACAGCTCTGTCCCATTCAAACACGACATACACTCACAGCTCTGTGGCCGCACAGTCCGCATACACTCACAGCTCTGTGGCCGCACAGTCCGCATACACTCACAGCTCTGTGGGCGCACAGTCAGCATACACTCACAGCTCTGTCGCCACACACTCCACATACACTCACAGCTCTGTCTCCACACACTCCACATACACTCACAGCTCCATCGCCGCACGCTCCACATACACTCACAGCTCCATCGCCGCACGCTCCACATACACTCACAGCTCCGTGGCCGCACGCTCCACATACACTCACAGCTCCGTGGCCGCACGCTCCACATACACTCACAGCTCCGTCGCCACACGCTCCACATACACTCACAGCTCCGTCGCCACACACTCCACATACACTCACAGCTGTCGCCACACACGCCACATACACTCACAGCTCCATCGCCGCACGCTCCACATACACTCACAGCTCCATCGCCGCACGCTCCACATACACTCACAGCTCCATCACAAGACACGCACACCACAGCTCCGTGGCCGCACGCTCCACATACACTCACAGCTCCATCGCCGCACGCTCCACATACACTCACAGCTCTGTGGCCGCACGCTCCACATACACTCACAGCTCTGTGGCCGCACGCTCCACATACACTCACAGCTCCGTTGCCGCACGCTCCACATACACTCACAGCTCCATCGCCGCACGCTCCACATACACGCACAGCTCCATCGCCGCACGCTCCACATACACTCACAGCTCCATCGCCGCACGCTCCACATACACTCACAGCTCCATCGCCGCACGCTCCACATACACTCACAGCTCCATCGCCGCACACTCCACATACACTCACAGCTCCATCGCCGCACGCTCCACATACACTCACAGCTCTGTCGCCACACACTCCACATACACTCACAGCTGTCGCCACACACTCCACATACACTCACAGCTCTGTCACCGCACACTCACTGCTATATTGCAAATTTCCCCACATTATAACTAATCCCATCCAGGCATGTCATTAGCTATTATTCATTATATGACACATTGCTTCTCATTCCCCCTCCATCTAGGTAGGGGCATGCACTTAAACAGTGCAGCCTAGTTTTAGAGCGACTTTTTAATTTGTAGAGAGTCCCTCAGGATTATTAGAAGAGGGTTATATAATGTGGCGGCACCTCGCTGTGGCTAGACAGATAGGACTCTGCCGTCAGTGTGGGTTCTGTCTGCAGTAACAATCACTTAATTTCTGCATCAATAAAATGCATCTTGCCCCATTCACAAAGCTCGCCCTGGGATCATCATACAACATCCATAGCAACATTACCTATCATCTACAGAATGGCTACCATTAGCCCTGACATGAGAGCCCACGGTCACAGCATATCTGGTGATGATTTTATTTTTAAATAAAAACTTATTGTGGTTGAAGAATACGAGAGATCTGTGCACAAACTGCGGCCTCTGGTATAATAATGTCCATGTACTGTATCCTCTGGTTTAGTAGAATACCTGTCCACCTACTGTGGCCTCTGGTATAATAAAAGAAATGTCCACATATGGTGGCCTCTGCTGGGAGACCTGTCCACCTACTGTGGCCTCTGGTATAGTAAGAGGCTTGTCCACCTACTGCGGCCTCTGGTATAATAATGTCCATGTACTGTATCCTCTGGTTTAGTAAAAGATCTGTCCACATATAATGACCCCCGGTATAATAAGAGAAAAGCCCACATATGGTGGCCTCTGGTGTGAGACCTGTCCACCTACTGTGGCTTCTGGTATAATAAGAGGCCTGTCCACCTACTGCAGCCTCTGGTATAGTAAGAGGCCTTTCCACCTACAGTACTACCTGTAAAGTAGCATCCTTTAGCGCCTTTTCCTATGCCATGTCTGGGGGAGGGGGGACATTCTACGCACTGCAAATTACCATCAAGAAAATTTGAGGACATCTTAAACCGAAACAAAAAATAAAATAAAAGTAGTATGTTCCAATAACACGAAGGAACATGCAAGCTTGCATGTTTTACGAAATCCATGGAGTGCTTGTGGGCAGAAAAGTTCATATTTATCAAGCATACCCAAATTTCATCGTTGCCCACTATATGTGTAACCTGGAGTCACACTAGGGAGAATGCTTATGAATTCAGTATGTACTCTGCCAGGGAATGTTTATTGGCCCAGCCAGTGATTCCACCACGGTTCTTTCTTGCTTTAATGTCATTTTAGGTTAGATTAGAACCCACATATTTACAACCACGGGAGGCGAGACCCCAGGACTGAAAACGTCACTACCACTCCATTAAGTAGACAAGGTTGATGGAAATGAAATCTCATGAACAGCTAATTGGTGAAGATATCAGTGTTCTGTGGCTACACTTGGTCTACCCTAGAGCGTACCTCCAGGGTCTGTTTGACAGGACTTGCTCTGTAGGTCAGTTTTATAGGCTTATGGTTGTAGATCGGAGGCCAGCACTGGGGTCAGTTTGGTAAAAGTTTAAATGCAGTCAAGGGTCGTCCTCCATGCTGAAGGTGCTGTGTGGACTGCTGGTTTTGGAGGCACCTGGAGAAACCGAGGAGAGGAGAGGATCTGCTCTGCCCATTGGGGACAAGGCATCATCCATAAGAATGTCTTCAATAGCCGAGTCTCCTGTCAGATTGAGGTGAAAACTTAGGCTACTGTCCACCAAGTCACTCAGTGGGTCAGAGTAGGTGGAATTTCCCAAGTCTAAAGAGGATGGGTTGAGGGGCTGAGAGAGGTTGGTGAAGAAGTCTGACAATGCTTCGGATGTGGACTCTGTCTTAGGAGTGTCTGTGGAGATGGTGGAATGAGGGTTGAGTCCATGCATCTGAGCCTGCATCTCCAACTCCTGCAAATGACATGTAGAGTAAGTGAGAAACACATTTGGAATATCAGTGTCTGTCAGTGTACAGAGCTGTACTCCCGGTTACCTGGATCCGCAGCATCAAACTCTGGTTAACATGCTCCAGTTTGCGCTGTCTGCCTTCCAGCTCACGGACACGCTGTTGTTCTTTTTGCAGTTTTCGGATGTACTCAACAGACGCCTTTAGGATAGTTCCTTTATTCCAGCGAACCTCCCTAAAGGAACAGGAGGAGAGCATACAGACTAGGACTACCAATAACCAGAAAGGAGGACAGAAAGCGGGATGGTAACAGCTACTGGGGACAATTTACTAGGGGATCATAGACATAGAAAGCATAGGTGTCACGTGTGTGCGCAAGATAAAAGGGGGGGAACAGGCATACGAGATAATGAGGGGGTAACAGGCGTGCAAGATAATGGGGGGGGGGTTACAGGTGTGCAAGATAATGGGAAGGTAACAGGCATGTGAGATAAGGGGGTGGGCGGGGGTATCACGCATGTGAGATAATGAGGGGATGAATTTCTACTCACGGGTCACTGGATTTCGGGATTAATGTTCCAAGCTCCTTAATTCTGTCATTAATATTAAATCTTCGCCGACGTTCAACTGCATACAGAAGAGAAGATAGAAACACACATTTTGTTACGTATGAAAGATGGAAATCGTCTGCAATGGCAAGTAGAGCCTCGGAATCACATTGCTTCCTTATTGTAATAATACAGAAACAAAGTATTATTATAGGGAAACGAGGTGGCCTGGATCGGCTCGTCTTGTGAACACAGTAGGTTATAGAACGCCTGTCTCTCTCTTGCAGGCCCAAGCTTGTGCTGGTCAGACCGGTTTGGGTGCGGTTTTTATATACCTGCCCATTTATTGTTCCCAGAATAAATACGCTCTCTGTACTAACTGCGTCTCTGGTTAATTCGATTACTGTATCCCCATTATGTGTAATAGAGAGGGGGAGACTGGCTGCCAGTCTTTCAGGAGACTTCTGTCAGTGGAACTACGTAAAGAGCTCAGCTGGAAAGCCAGTGTTTAGCGCTCTATGTGACACACTCCAGACACTTACAAAGACAACATTGTGCAGGACATCATTTTTAGCTCCCTTCTCTTACAGGAGGAAGACATGAGAATGAGCTAATTGTACCCTGGTGCTGGCCGGGCCGTACTACGTTATAAAGAATACTGCTCCTCCGTTTCCCTCCACTAATGACAGAACCAATGTCTTCTACAAGAATGGAAGCATTTGTTGCAAATAAAAACCTACCAATCAACATGCAAAGGCATTGCCTGGGCTCAGCAGGATTATACAGCAAGCTACAATAAACTCCAGCTATCAGAGAATAATACACAGTGATTTAAATAGTTGCTGGGGACAGGTGACACAATTCAGCTCCGGCTGGGAAATATCAACCATAATTGGGTTTAAGGAGAAGCTGTGGGCCGGAGCTGACGCATTATTTTGTGATGGACTTGATCGAGAAAACATTAAAAATATAGGCAAAAAAAAAAAAGGTGTTTATACATGAAATGTCTGTATGTTCTGCTGATACCAAACTGGGATTGAAGGCAAAATATTAAAAAGAAATCTAAAAAGATAAAATCCAGCCGTGTGAGCTGGGCCATCATTTCCCGTCTTACTGTGGCCGATTTCTATTCTAGATTAAGAGTTAGATCAAGTCCCTAGAGCAAATCCTGCTGGAGCTTGATGGCGGCTTATACACTGCGCTCCCTGCATTCTAATGGGGATGACATGACAGGGAGTGAAGGGGTTAACGTGACGCAAGGCGCCGTGGGATAATCACTATTCCACAAGGAAGTCATGTGTTTCCTTAAACCAAAGCAACAGAACAGACTCAGCTGGTCAAACACAACCAACCAAACAGGGTGCAGGACTCGTCCACACTACAAGCTGGACACGCAGCAGCCTGTTCTTTAACACGCGGCTATAACTTGCTGGAATATTCAGGATACACTGATAATGTTTGGTGACACATACCGTTTGTAAGAATTTCAGGGCTCTTGGCTCAGATCCATTGGCTTGAAGTTTAAATTATAAATCACCCCCATTTTCATCATATTATTCAGGTTCTGCTTACGTCCCCGATTTACTGCCGATTCCATTTTCCCTATTTCCCATCTCCCCATTCATGGTCTCCTCATCCCCTTCCATTCATGGTACTATTCCCATCTTCCGCATTCCACAATTTATGGTCGTTGCCCCTAGTCCTATTCACACTCTTCTCAGCCGATATCATACATTTATGCTCCATTAATGGTCCCCCTGCTCCAGCTACTCCAATCATGGACCCCCTCCCAATCACGTCTTAACATACACTTCCCCTTTCATCTTCTCTACTAGTGGTAACATGCCCCATTCATGATTCCCCTACCCAGTCTCACCAATCATGGACCGCCAAGCCTATGTCCCCAATTAAAGACATTCCCTCCATTCATGGTTCCCCCACTGTATGACCCCCATTCTCTGTCTACTGGACAGACTTCTCCATTCATAGTGTCCCCCACTGTAGCGCTATCACACTCAATCTCTTGGCCCATCTCACCCATTCATGGTGTCCTCCACTGTAGCTCCCCCATTCTCAGTCTGCTGGACAGACTCCTCCCTTTATGGTGTTCCCCACTGAATGTCCCCAATTCTTGGTCTCCTGGCCCATCTCCCCCATTATCGGTCTCCTGGACAGACTCTCCCATTGTATGTCCCCCATTCACAGTCTCCTGCCCTGTCCCTCCCCATTAATTATCCCCTTACTCAGGTTGTGATTGTCTTTCTTCTGTCGCTCCTTGGACAATGTTTTCACTTCGTGATCTGAAAGAGGAAGACATGGATTAGATTATTTTCTGGGCAACTCAGTGATTTGTTGAACTGGTAATGAGCCTCCATTCACCCACCTGGATATTCTTTCTTTATATTGGTCAGGTCAGCTGGGCAGGAATTGCTCACAGTGATCACTGGGGCAGACATTCCAGAAGTGCAATAAACATCAAGAATATTTCCAGGTAGCTGCATGCAAAGTCAGTGGGTTAAATACAGACAAGGTCAAGTGTTTCAGTATTTTTACTGAGTGGTTTTGGCAGAGAAAGGACAACAACATGTAGGCCTCTAGACCACTCTTTCATGTATTCCTGAATTTCAGGGCATTATCACTGGCTTTACGAAGGGCTAGATCACCAGATAGAAAGGCTATTTGCCCCATTACCATGCAAGATGTGCCCAATGTTCATTTAAACTTGTTGTGTGTCCACATTGTTACTGGAATCCATTTAGTGACTTACTGTACTAGGCAGCTGACTTCTGTCCACAAATCCCATCATTTCATCATTAAAGCTGGATTCTAGGCTAATGATTTCATCAATGACATCATCAATCTAAAAGGTTAATGATAAATATAAGCAATAGCAGGAAAGTCCTATTCAATTAACTGGTCTCATCAGAGTGCAGCTACTCACCTCTTTTTCGGAGTTTGAGCCAATTTTGAGCATTGCCAGGGGACTGTTCGGGGCACTGCTTGCTGACGGCATAGCAGGCTGCTCTGGGAGCGGAGATGTGCCAGCATTGTTGGCAGTGCTGGTACCTGGAGCAGAGCCTAGAAGGGGCAGTTTGGCCCCCATGGTTGTGGAGAGATACTGCTTAACTTGCTGGCGCTGGGACTGCTGGATGTGGTACTTGGTTGGGTTTTCCAGGTGGGTTTGTACCTACAATGTAAGATAAACATGTTACAGGTTTATAGAGAGCTTGTGGATAGCCATTAGGAGGTAAGCAATCCTATGCTGCACAGCACTGGTGATTAGCAGCACACTCCATGTCTGAACGTGGCAGACATTTTGTATATAGACCATCCCTAAAACAAGAGTCTAAATATGGAGCGGTCACCAAGGAAATAAATAGAGTATGCCTGCCCTTTGTTCCACGTTTAGCATCTTGCTTCAGAATTGTTCTTCATAGAGTCTCCCTGTAGGTACACGCTGGGGGTACTCGGGGGAGGAGTACCCCTGTATGTACACGCTTGGGGTACTCAGGGGGCGCTCCTGTATGTACTCGGGGGTGGGGGGGGGAAATCTCCTGTATGTACCGTTGTGGGTACTTGGGGGAATCTCCCTGTACGTACACATTGGGGGTACTTGGGGGAATCTCCCTGTATATGCGCGTTGGGGTACTGGGGGAATCTCCTGTATGTCCGTTGTGGGTACTTGATGGGGAGGAAATCTCCCTGTATGTACACCTTGGGGTACTGGGAATCTCCCTGTATGCGTTGGGGGTACTGGGGGAATCTCCTGTATGCAGTTGGGGGTACTGCTCCTGTATGTGGGCTGGGGGGTACTCTCCTGTATGTGACTGGGAATCTCCCTGTAATATGTTTGGGGGTACTGTGGGGAATCTCCCTGTATGTCTGTGGGGGTACTTTCGGTCTCCCTGTATGCAATGTCGGGCAGACATTTTGTATATAGACCATCCCTAAAACAAGAGTCTAAATATGGAGGGAACGACACCCTCGCATGCTAGTGGTACTTTCGGGTCTCCCTGTATATGCATGTTGGGGGTATTTGAGGAGTCTTTTGATGAAAGTAATTTCTGCAGGTAGCTTGCCACGAAACTCACCTTTAGTACCTCTAGTGGCACCTGTGTGGGGCGGGTTACATTGTTAACGCTGATGGCTTGTGTGGCGGGTATAGGATTCCCACGTTCTATCAGGTTGTGAGCTGCCTGTTGCTCCTGCTCTCTGCGCTCCTGTTCCTGAGTCTGAGCCCTCATCAGCTGCTGGCGTTGCAGTACCCGCAATGTCATTGTGCCAGGTGTCTGTAGGGGTGCTAACGGAGTCTCTTTGTTCTGACTATGAAAAAAACCCACATGTGAGTTGGCATAATATGTGCAGGTATATTCTGAGACTGGCATTAAAACCACATATTACTATAACTCTTGGCCTGGGCTTTAATGTGCCACTCTGACCGTGTTTGCTCTAGAATGCCACCTGTCACTGTACATCCTGTGCCACCCTCTGTGACCGCTGTATAATGCCATCCGTCACTGTGCTTCCTGTGCCACCCTCTGTGTCTGCTCTATGCCACCCGTCACTGTACGTCCTGTGCCACCCTGTGTCTGCTCTATAATGCCACCCATCGTTGTACGTCCTGTGCCACCCGCTGATCGTACCTGCTGTATAATGCCACCTGTCACTGTATGTCCTGTGCCACCCTCTGACTGTAACCGCTGTATAATGCCATCCATCACTGTACGTCCTGTGCCACCCTCTGACTGTACCCACTGTATAATGCCACAATTTTTTGTCTAGTACACTCGCCTTGTCGCAATGGGTTGGCTCTTTAACTGGTAGAATTGCTCCTTGTTTGTTTCAAGAGCAGTTTCCACATCAATATCTTCAACAATTCCAGATTCGGGCAGGAGGGGGCTCAAACTGTGTGCGGAGAACAGCGTTAGTATGTTATACCATCCTCTCACCTCCTCCTAATACACAGACATCATGACACATACCTCTCACCTCCTCCTAATACACAGACATCATGACACCTACCTCTCACCTCCTCCTAATACACAGACATCATGACACCTACCTCTCACCTCCTCCTAATACACAGACATCATGACACCTACCTCTCACCTCCTCCTAATACACAGACATCATGACACATACCTCTCACCTCCTCCTAATCCACAGACATCATGACACCTACCTCTCACCTCCTCCTAATACACAGACATCATGACACCTACCTCTCACCTCCTCCTAATACACAGACATCATGACACCTACCTCTCACCTCCTCCTAATACACAGACATCATGACACCTACCTCTCACCTCCTCCTAATACACAGACATCATGACACCTACCTCTCACCTCGTCCTAATACACAGACATCATGACACGTACCTCTCACCTCCTCCTAATACACAGACATCATGACACGTACCTCTCACCTCCTCCTAATACACAGACATCATGACACGTACCTCTCACCTCCTCCTAATACACAGACATCGGGAGGAGGTGAGAGGTATGTGTCCTAATACACAGACATCAATACTACAAGTGCTATGGTATCATCATTTTGCTAGTCTTTATATAAGTTGCTTCCCTCTATGATACAAGGTCGGAATGTATGTGTAAAACACATACAGTGTGTAGGAGTGTATCACAGAGCTCCAGAGTTAATAAAACTCACAGTAATGTGCAGTGTGTATGAGTAATCACAGAGCTCCACAGTAGTAAAGCTAGGAGGTCATTAAAATAATATTTAAATTGCAGGCAATGTATTTTCTTTAAGTAGATCTTCCCCAAGCGAGCTCCTGTCTTGTATATTAATTGTCATTACAACGTGACCCAGCACGGCGGCCATTACTGCATGACCAAGGACCTCTCGGTATGGCAACCATTACTGCGTGACCCAGGACGTCCCAGTACGGCGGCCATTACTGCGTGACCCAGGACGGCGGCCATTACTGCGTGACCCAGGGCCTCTCCCTACGGCAACAATTACTGCGTGACCCAGGGCCTCTCCCTACGGTGGCCATTACTGCATGACCAAGGGCCTCTCCCTACGGTGGCCATTACTGCATGACCAAGGGCCTCTCCCTATGGTGGCCATTACTGCATGACCAAGGGCCTCTCCCTACGGTGGCCATTACTGCATGACCAAGGGCCTCACCCTACGGTGGCCATTACTGCATGACCAAGGGCCTCTCCCTACGGCAGCCATTACTGTGTGACCCAGGGCCTCCCAGCACGGAAACCATTACTGTGTGTAACAATACTCAGTCCCGGGAGCTCTAGTCCTTACAAGAACTTTCCCCGCTGAATCCTCCACACTGGAACAGTGATTAAAGAATAGCCCTTTCCCTTCCCAGTAACCCGACGACACATAGTTCAGGGAGTACAAGCTGGAATATGTTTATTGGCAGCCACAACTGGCCTTATATGCAGGTCCCCATGCAAGGGGCACTCCCACTGGACCTGAGAGTAGACTACAGTAAAAACATACACACGATTACATTGGCTCTCAGGTCCAGGTCATTTACATACAAAACAAGTTAATGCCTCCCCTGTGCCTGGGAGACAATGGAGTTAAGCACTGTATTAAACTCAATTATCTCCAGGCACAAAAAAACAACAACACACCTTTCCCAAACACCCCAAAAGTACCTTAAAAATACATAAAAACCCCTAAAAGTTATCCAAAAATCACCCAGATCGGTTTAGGTGTTTAGGATTTTCCTGTAACTCATAATTTGACCGACCGCACGGTCCTATGTCAAAAATAGTTCCATAGAATTGCGGCTAAGGGCCGCTGGGGACGGATTGGGAACCACGAAGTCTTGATGCCGAAAATAGTTGCCAAACCAGGGGGACTTAAATATGGGTATTTACAGTCGCTGACCTGTCCCATAGTGGGTGGGCAGGAGGCCAGCTTCCACACTCCTCCAGAAGTCTGTGGCAAACGTCTGTGGAAAGTGGCGTTTGTCACATATATTCCCCCTTCTGCGGAGACTAACCAGACCCCAGAACTCCAACCGGTCTGGGTCTGTGTTAGTCTAGTGACCCTTCCCAAAAGGGTCAGCTGTAAAGAGGGCCTCCTGCCACAAGCTTCCGTTTGTAAATCCCAGGTCCTGTTGGGGAGGAAAACTGCTGCACTCCACTCTGTGTAGACCAAGTTGTCGCTGGGGATGAAGGGTGCAATTATCCTCTCTAGGTGAACTCCTGCCGCTGGGAAGTGGGACCAGCTGTCCCCACTCCCAGTAACTTGCACTGCTACTGGGGAAAGAGACCAGTTGTCTCCTCTCCCTGTAAAAAGCCCTGCCACTGGGGAGAGGGACCGGCCGTCTCCTCTCCCTGGGACACACACTGCTGCTGGGAATGGAGGACGATACTCTCCACCTAATGGGTTGCACACTGCTGCTGGGGAGTGAGAACGACCGTCTCCACTCCCTGTATAGTACCCTGCTGCTGAGGAGAGAGGACGATACACTCCTCTCCCTGTTATGCACACTGCCACTGGGGAATGAGACCGACCGTTTCCACTCCCAATAACTCGCCCTGCCGCTGTGGAGTGGGACCAGTTGTCTCCACTCCCTGTGTTGCACACTGCTGCTGGTGAGTGAGACCGACCGTCTCCACTCACTGTAACTCATACTGCTGCTGGGGATGGAGGACAATACTCTCCTCTCCCAGTAAGTCTGTCTGCCGCTGGGGAGAGAGTCTGTTTGTCTCCTTTTCCCTGCATGATACACTGCCGCTGGGGAGAGAGACTGACCATCTCTTCTCCCAATAACACACTGCCACTGGGGAGGAAGGACGTCACAGACTGTCCCCACTCCTAACATCTCCATCTGGGGTTGGAGAGCTGGGCAGGCTGCTCAGCATCCCTGTACGGCCGGTGGATACCGAGGTCCCATCCCCACCTGCCAACTGGGGGTCTTCACGGGACCAGTCGATAAGTTCTCATACTCCCTTGCTATAATCACTCCTAAGCTCTTTTAAGAGCTTGTTCCTGCCTTGCTCTCTGGAGGAGTCTACAGTGGTTATGGTGTCGGCTGGAGTGCTTGGAGCCCTCAGGAAGCGCTAGGAGCATCCTTCAACGGAGGTACCCAGTTGGGGTGCCTGTCAATCGGTTACAGTACCCGGGTCTCCTGATGACAGGCTTAGCTGCTTGGGAGGAGGGACGAAATTCAACACTGCCGGTGGTATACAGCCCATAAGTTACACCTTGGAGCAAGCGAGCATAGAACTGTTAGAGCCCACAGCGGCCAATGACCAGACACCCGCCATGGAGCTCCAAGCATGGCATGACCCACATCGACCAATGACCAGACACCTGCCACGGAGATCCAAGCATGGTGTGACCCACAGCGACCAATGACCAGACACCCGCCACGAACTGCGCAGTTTGCACCTTTCAGGACAGCGTTTCTTGGTCTAGGAGTTGATGCTGATGAGACCCAAACAGTCAAAATTGTGCAGTTTCTGGTCCATACTTTGTTTTGAAAACACTGTTCAACACAGCATCCATTTGCCTGTCTGATCTCATTTGCATGTTGAGTTGGGCATTCTGGGAGAATTGTGGAAACACAATTCCTCTAGGCTTTTCCCAGTGTCCTCCTTGAGATAGACAGGCGATGCACAGCGTTCATTGCAGAATAAATATATTTTATTGTGATTGGTCTCACTCACTACATATTCACCAAGCTTACCTACACATTCTACTCACAGATAGAGATTAGCCCCTCTCAACTGGATCACCAACACATGTCCTCATCCCGGCCAGATCTTGCTACGTGCTCACTCATCTCAGCCGGATCACGCCACGTGCCCCCATTCCAGCCAGATCTCACCACATGCCTCCTATCCCAGCCCGATCCTGCCACGTGCTTCCAATCTCAGCCCAATCCTGCCACGTGCCCCCAGCCAGATTTTGTCACGTGCCTCCAACCCCGCCATGTGCCCACCCATATCTCACCACATTCCAACTCTGATCCCCCCACATGCCCCCATCTCAGCCAGATCCCGCCACGTGTCCCAATCCCAGCCAGATCCTACCATGTACCTACCCATCCCGCTATGTGCCCAAACATCACACACCGATCCTGCCATGTGCCCCCCACCAGATCTCGTCACGTGCCTCAAATCCCACCATGTGCCCACCCATATCTCGCCACATTCCCACTCTGATCACGCCACTTGCCTGCCCATATCTCGCCACATGCCCACTCATCCCAGTTTGATCCCGCCTCGTGCCCACCCAGATCCCATCACGTGCCCCCATCCCAATCAGATCCCGCCACATGCCCCCATCCCAGCCAAATTCTACCATGTACCCACCCATCCTGCTACGTGCCCAAACATCAAACACTGATCCTGTCACGTGCCCCCCATCCCGCCACGTGTTCCCATCCCAGCCAGATCTCGTCACGTGCCCCCATCCCAGGTGGATCGAGTTCCACACTAGAAAATGCATGTAGCCCGTACTTCACTGCCGTGGGAATTACTACAAAATCAGCATATAGAGCAGTGCTGAGTATTAGACCTGCTTTACCTGAGCAGCTGGATGCTGTCAGCACTGGAGTCCACCAGGACATAGACAGTGTGCTGTGTGGGGCTGTGCAATGTGGGGGTCTCACAGCCTATATCATGAGACATCGCAGGGGAGAGTCCTGTCTAGCAGGCTGTCTCTGTCAGTCTCCTGTCTATTTGGGGGTCTGTTTCAACTGATTGGTGTCTTCTTTCCTGTCTTGGCTGGATGGGAGCCTTGATCTGCTGAGTGTCTCTCTCTCCGTCCTGGGAGGCGTTGCACAATGTACCCTGATTGTCCGAGGGTCTCTCTCTACCCTGGCTGGCTGAGGGTGTCTCTCTCTGCACCCTGGCTGGCTGAGGGTGTCTCTCTCTGCACCCTGGCTGGCTGAGGGTGTCTCTCTCTGCACCCTGGCTGGCTGAGGGTGTCTCTCTCTGCACCCTGGCTGGCTGAGGGTGTTTCTCTCTCTGTACCCTGGCTGGCTGAGGGTGTTTCTCTCTCTGTACCCTGGCTGGCTGAGGGTGTTTCTCTCTCTGTACCCTGGCTGGCTGAGGGTCTCTCTCTCTGTACCCTGGCTGGCTGAGGGTCTCTTCTGTACCTCTGCTGGCTGGAGGGTCTTCTGTACCTCTGGCTGGCTTGAGGGTGTCTCTGTACTCCTGGCTGGCTGAGGGTGTTTCTGTACCTCCTGGCTGGCTGAGGGTCTCTGTACCTCAAGGGCTGGAGGGTTCTCTCTGTACTCCTGCTGGCTGAGGGTCTCTGTACCTCCTGGGCTGGCTGAGGTGCTCCTCTGTACTCCTGGCTGGCTGAGGTGTCTCTCTCTGTACCCTGGCTGGCTGAGGGTGTCTCTGTACCCCGGGCTGGCTGGAGGGTCTCTCTGTACCCTGGCTGGCTGGAGGGTCTCTGTACTCCTGGCTGGCTGAGGGTCTCTGTACCCTGGCTGGCTGAGGGTGTCTCTGTGCCTTCTGGCTGGCTGAGGGTCTCTGTACCTCTGGCTGGCTGAGGGTCTCTCTGTACCTCCTGGCTGGCTGAGGTGTCTCTGTACTCCTGGCTGGCTGAGGGTCTCTCTGTACTCCTGGCTGGCTGAGGGTCTCTGTACCTCCTGGCTGGCTGAGGGTCTCTGTACTCCTGGCTGGCTGAGGTCTTCTCTGTACCCTGGCTGGCTGAGGGTGTCTCTCTGTACCCTGGCTGGCTGGAGGGTCTTCTCTCTGTACTTGCTGGCTGAGGGTTCTCTCTGTACCCCTGGGCTGGCTGAGGTCTTCTGTACCCTGGCTGGCTGAGGCTCCTCTCTCTACCCTGGCTGGCTGGAGGGTCTTCTCTGTACCCTGGCTGGCTGAGGGTGTTTCTCTCTCTGTACCCTGGCTGGCTGAGGGTGTTTCTCTCTCTGTACCCTGGCTGGCTGAGGGTCTCTCTCTCTGTACCCTGGCTGGCTGAGGGTCTCTCTCTCTGTACCCTGGCTGGCTGAGGGTGTCTCTCTGTACCCTGGCTGGCTGAGGGTCTCTCTCTCTGTACCCTGGCTGGCTGAGGGTCTCTCTCTGTACCCTGGCTGGCTGAGGGTCTCTCTCTCTGTACCCTGGCTGGCTGAGGGTCTCTCTCTGTACCCTGGCTGGCTGAGGGTCTCTCTCTGTACCCTGGCTGGCTGAGGGTC
>OW240920.1:149991568-150032186 GCA_933207985.1 Pelobates cultripes | reverse complement strand
TTAGGGCCCCCACCCACTGCTCAGGGGTGGGGGCCAGGGGGGAGGACAGTAGGTCCCCCACCCTTATTGTTTTATTAGGGCCCCCACCCACCGCGCAGGGGTGGGGGCCAGGGGGGAGGACAGTAGGTCCCTCCCCCTTATTGTTTTATTAGGGCCCCACCCACCGCGCAGGGGTGGGGGCCGGGGGGGGACAGAAGTTCCCCCCCATATCTTTATTTAGGGCCCCCACCCACCGCACAGGGGTGGGGCCCGGGGGGGAGGACAGTAGGTCCCCCCCATCTTTATTTAGGGCCCCCACAGGCAGGGGGGGGAGGTTATTAGTTTTTTTTACAGTGAGCAGCTATAAGCTGCTCACTGTTTACCAGACATGCCCCTACTCGCAGTATTGCGAGTAGGGGCATATTATTTACTAATACTAAGTAATCTTTACTTAGTATTAGTAAAGTTGGCTGTTAGACCAATTTAGGTCTTTCAGCCTTTTAGTAGATAGCTCCCTGATACCGTGGGAATTAGGGAGTTATCTACTAAGCGGCTGCAAGATGCAGCCACAGCAAGAATAGGATCAGAGTTTCATTCCTTCGAATGAAATTCCGATCCGAAAAAAGTGCCGAATTGCGTTCTAAAAGAAACGAACATACTGTTCTCATTCAGTTAGAACGCAATTCGGCAGTTTTGTGTAAAATGACAGGAAGCATCGCGGGAACACAGAGGAAAGGTAAGAATTATGGGGAAATTGCTCTGACCAGCGGAAATAAAGCACACTTTGCTCCTCCGCTGGTCAAAGCTGGTCAAGCGGAGGAATCCTCCATAAGGCAAATAGTCCCTACTTTGTCTTATGATTTTAAAGAAAACTAAAGAAGACAGGAAGAAAAGAAGAACAGATCCTGAGAGAGGGGAGAAGAGGAAGAGATTGAGGAAAGGTAAGTACGGCATGACAGTGCCGCTTTAAGATTTATTGTCGATAGGGAGTGAATTGGTTAATTTGTAGAGTTTTGATCTCTGACAACTGTCTGCACACTTTTACTAAATAAGAAACCAAATGGGAACTGTTGGGTATATTGTTTACATGTAAAGTTAAACTCCTGTAAGTATAGTTTCAATTGTATTGTAGGCTACTTTCAAAGAGATGTGGCAAAAATTTGTGCAAGCAACCATTTACAATTGGAACGCATTTATTATATTGAAATAATACACCATTTTACACATATCGTAAGCTCTAGAGTAAGTTCTTTAGTATTGGTGGACAAATCTACCTGCGTAATTGATCACTAACTTAATGCAAGATTAGATCTTTTGAACTGTAGAGGATCTCTGGGCTGAACATACTTTAAGCTCAACCGTTACCTTTAAGTAAGGTCAGACTTCAGGAGTTTAGGAGTGGCCAGGGTGGGGGATACTGCAAGGGACCTGGGATGACAGGGTTAGCGTGTCTATTAAATATAGAATGTCAACTGGAGCTATTCTTGTAGCCCCCTGTACGGAAGGAAGGAGAGACAAGAAAATATATATATATGTGTTTTAACCATGTGAAACTTTGATGCCAATTGAAATATGCTTTGTGTAGAGCTGGCTTGTTAACGAGTACTGATAGGCGAAGATTTTAACTATCCAGTGAGAGGTGAGGCCCCGCTATCCGCCCAGTGGCTGTGAGAGGCTCTACCTTGACCTGGGCCGTGTAGGCCCGTAGCCACCATGCGACGTAGCGGGGTGTTGACCTGTCGGTTGCGGAAAAAGACAATCCTTGTGGCCGTGACATGTGAGGCCCTACCTAAGACCCTGCAGAAGAGTATTAGTAGCTGGCCTCAGTTCTTCTTACCCTTGGCAGGGCTTGTTTCTTGTGGATGAGTGTGAACATAACCGTACATGCGTGAGCAAAGTGGATAGAACCAGAGAAAAAAAGACTGGAAAAGGCATTTGACGAAACTACCAGTTGTGATGTGAATCGAAGAATAGAATGAAAATATAGTGACTAACAGTAGGGAAAATGTGTGCTCTTAAGAGAGGAATCTGAAAAGGAGCTTTTGATTGTGGTTTAAACTTAAAGATGATATGTGTTGTACAATAAATACCCTTTGATAGTTTACTTGATAGGCTTAGGGGTCGGACATTTGTCTGTGTTATAAGATGCCTATAGGTGTTACTTTTAGACAGAAAACAGATAGCGTGACTGAAAGTCAATCCTGATGGACTTATTGAAATGTAAAGTAACATAGTGAAACGTATGTAATATTACATAGCGTAACGTATGATTGAATGCGTATGGAGAACCTTGCGAAGGTCAAGCATCCAGAAACAAGTCCCTATTGGCTGTTAAGGATTTGAATTGTATTCGTTTGGTCGTAATGAAGGCCAAGTGACGCCTCGATGCTCGATATGAAACAAGTGGGAACTCTACTTTACCTTATCTTCATTAGACTTACTAATGCTTTAATCTGCATTGCATTGTATAAAATGACGTAGACGTGATCATTAAGCGATGGTATGAGTCATGGTATAGTAATCTAGAACTCAATGTACTGTAATGCCCCTAATAGGTCGCCACATAATAAATAGTATACTCTGTAATGAATAAAATCTGGAAAGCAGTCACTATATGTACGTAAGTGTATCGAGGACCTGACGATGGTCCGATGCAATGTCTAAATATGCACAACGTTTAAACGTAAAAGGCAGTGTGAGGCCCAATATACGTCTTTAACTGAAAATATATATGTAAGGAATAAAACACCTGAAACAACTGCTGGAGGAACACCGCTGATCTTGGTTCCTTCTTTAAGATTACTACTAAATTGATATGGCAGCTAGTGTATGTGGTATTATAGGATCACAAAATGAGTGACAAGTTGGGGATATATATGTATTTGGCTATCATCCTTGTACTGTTATATCTAATTATCTAGTAGACCCTTAGCCCGTAAGTGATTGAAGTATTGAAAGCATGGATTAGCCTTGTATGATGGAGGTCTGACATACTATTTGTATCACTGCCAGGTGTATATAAACTCACAATCGAAACTAAAGCTATAAACGAGGTGGGAAATAATCCGCTAGGGCACCTGATCTTAGTATCGGGACTGAAATATAGTGCGTATGCGTGACGGGGTCTGCAGGCGCCGTACCCCAACTCTCTGTTACCTGTTTTTTGTGTGTGTGTGCTGGCTGACTAGCTAGTGCCGCAATGCAGTGATGCAATTACTCTAGGTTGGTGACAGGTGAGGCCCTGCTAGGTGGCAAGCGGTTTGAGAGGCTCTATCTATGCACTGGCACGAGGGGATAACGTGGCCACCGAACGTTGTGGCGGGGTGTCGGCCTCTCGGTGACAGTTAAACATAAAATAGAATGGGAGTGACAGGTGAGGCCCTATCTTTGCCACAATGCGAGGCGACTAACTATGATTTGGCCCGAGAGGCTTACTACCTCCGAGTATGAGGATGGGTGTTGGCCTCGCGGGACCACTAACCTAAGGCGAAGAAGCCAGGGGGAATAACAACTAGTGGACACCTAGGAAACTGATAGCCAGCCACAGCTAACTAAGTGAGAGAGGACACACCATGGGACGAAAACAAGGGAGGGGGTAATGAGTTAGAATTGTAAGGCCGAACGTAACTGGAGTGCCCTTTGAGCACGTTGGGGTCCAGATGGTCAGACTGTATGGAGTACGTATGAAATAGAATGCATGTATGTATGGATGTGTGAGAATAAAAAAGGGGAAGAGTCTGCGCTAACTCAATTGAGCAGCAACCCTAAAAAGAGGAAGCTCTATTCAAGAGTGAAACGCGTTTTGGCTATTTTTAAAAGGACTTTTACTGAGGACTTTTTATATCCATTGTTTTTATATTTTTTTATACATATGTTATATTAATAAATTTGTTATTTTACTTTTAAGTCTTTTAAAGTCCTTTTTTGGAGCCTCTAAAAGAATCTGCATAGGGACAGTGCCATCCCCATTCAAATCGGCACAGAGTTTATATACCTAGAGCCAGGATCCATAGGCTCAGGACCAGTGTATCCCGTCCAAAGATATCCTGAGGTGGGGATAATTCCACCAGCAATGTGGCAATAGAGCAGTACCTGTCTGCTCTATTTTTGTAAGTATAACTTATTTTAAGATCTTACTGTGTTGTTCATACTGAGAGCACTATCTGCTGTTTTATATATATCTCGTGGACACCTACTATCCAATACCGGAGAGGCGGACCTATCTCCCCAGCATAAAAGAATAACGCACATCTGAGTAGGTCCTAGCCTACATCAAAGAAATCCCAAGCCGGACGGACGAACCAACCACTAAAGTACATCCGATAGTGGGGATTAAACCACTAAGTGCCTCTTCTCCTAGAGCTGGTTAGAGCTCCAACAAATGCGAGTGAAATACCTTTCCTTTGAATATATACCACATTTGGACATACAATATTTCACCATTGGAAACTTTTTTTCTTATCTTTTGTCTTCACATATATGGACTACCTACCATACGGACGGAGCGACACTTGAGGATTATTATTATATTACTGCACATCAGTGAGACTGTTTTAATTTATACTCTTATTTATTCGGATGAACTTTACTTGTTTTTATTATTATTGCTTATTTTATTCATATACTCATTTTTTTTTGTCAAGGCGCAGCCCTTAACTTCCTTTTTTTTTTTTGCACCTTCATGTATGTATGAGTGTGTATAGCCCTCGGGCTCACAAGTGCCAGATCATGGCCCGGTTTTTAATGTTTTTAAGTCGAGTATACGTTATTGTTTTTTTTTTTTAAACAAACATCCCTGTTTTCACAACGGGGAGAGACACGTGATCTGAGGATCTTGTGTAATCATGTTTAAGCTACGGCCTGCTGAGCTTCATGGGGAATGACCACATGTATATGTAGTGGTGTAGATGTATGTCTGGTCAGACAGCTAACTCGCAGAGATACTGATTGTTCATATTTTTAGTATTGTGAAGGCCACTGCCCATATTGTTATGCTGTGGTTGACCTGTATTTTATTGGACAAAACAGAACCAGTAGCAGTTCTTGGTTAGTTTTTTGGGGAATGTAACACTAGTTAATGAACCTTTCCATGTAAGTAAAATGTAACTCCCTAAAATACAATTGCAGAATTTAGGATTGCGTGTTTATAAATTATAAACGTAATTTTCTCGTAGATGGCAGTGTACGTGTATGTAACGTATATAGGCTTAAACACCGATTTAGCTGAACAATATGCTTGGTGTGGATAGCCCTATGGGCTTTCATGTACAAATTACTGTGTTGAGTGAATTATTACGTTTGTGTGCATGCGATACCCATTCGGTGGTTAGCGTGTTCGCATGTGTGTTTGTACACATGAAATAAATGCAACTTATTGAGAGAGTTGGCTTCATTTCAGGCATTAAAGGACCACTATAGGCACCCAGACCACTTCAGCTTAATGAAGTGGTCTGGGT
This sequence comes from Pelobates cultripes, assembly GCA_933207985.1. Lineage (NCBI taxonomy): Eukaryota > Metazoa > Chordata > Amphibia > Anura > Pelobatidae > Pelobates > Pelobates cultripes. The sequence continues at coordinate 150,026,751 of OW240920.1, read as the reverse complement.
GCCAGGTCCATCTAGGATTAACCCTTTCTGCTGTAAACATAGCAGTTTCAGAGAAACTGCTATGTTTACATTAGGGTTAATCCAGCCTCTAGTGGCTGTCTCATTGACAGCTGCTAGAGGCGCTTCCGCACTTCACTGTGATTTTCACAGTGAGAAGACACCAGCGTCCATAGGAAAGCATTGAGAATGCTTTCCTATGAGACTGGCTGAATGCGCGCGCAGGCTCATGCCACGCATGCGCATTCAGCCGATGACAGGGAAAGGAGGAGGAGAGTCTCCAGCACCGAGGGAGCCTGGCGCTGGAGAAAGATAAGTGTTTAACCCCTTCCTCTCCATCCAGCTCGGCGGGAGTGGGACCCTGAGGGTGGGGCACCCTCAGGGCACTTTAGTGCCAGGAAAACAAGTATGTTTTCCTGGCACTATAGTGGTCCTTTAACTTGGTAAAACTGAGGGTTCTGTATGTAAACAGCAATTAGAGGAAACAAAATAGCGCAAATATACTAGAGGAGAACAAGTGTTACTAGCCAGGAGCATAAATGGTTAATTTAGCCATGCGAGGAAAGGTTTACTCTTAAAGTGTCAATGAAACAATGTCAGAATCCTGCCTCTGAATGCTTATTACTTAAAAAGTACATATGCTTATAACAAATACATATTCAAAGCTGTATGCTTTGTATTTTCCAAGTCAGTGCTAATAAAACAAATATTACACACATCTAGATTCCCATAAAGAACAATTCACAGGATACCATACAAAATTATCAATAATTTGGAATTCTAAAAAAAAAAAATGTGCAAAAGACAATCACTGTCGGTATTACCTGCACGAAACAACATTTTAACGAACGGTATGGCAGGTGTATTGTGTGTACGTATGTTTCGAGCGTTCGTGGGTTTTGTTCGTATGAAATATGTAAGACTTGAAGGTGTCAAACAGCGGAAATAGCCTGAACGCGGCTATTCTCGCCGATTACCTGGTGTTCGCATGTTTGGCAGTTCATGTTCGTTAGTTTGAGTTGCGAGCGTTTGTGCGAACAGAGGCTGGCGAGAAAGCCACAAGGAATGACAGGACCGGAAACACGCTGTTGAGGACCTGGAAGAGGGAGGCGAGCAGGCCAGGACTTCCAAACGGCGATGATAGGTAAGCTGGGTTACTTGGGGATTTAAATAGGAAAATAACCCCTCCCACAACTTCAGGCATATGCCTTCCATATAGCTCAATCATCTAGGGTGGCAAGACATGGCCTTACATATTACATGCGACAATATATGGCGCAATGACTTATGGGGCTGGAATAGATTTTTTTTCCAGGGCTGCTTTGGAATCCCCAGTCCGGCCCTGCTGATATTCCACAGGTTATCTCCACTCAAGATCCCAGTGAGGCTCAGGAACAAGTATTAAAAATCCATAAGGCAATAATTCCAGCAAGCAAGACAATCCAATCCAATAATATCCCAATATCAATCCCAATGACTGGACGACACACAGCATCAGGAACAGAACTGAACTTTTAATCACACAACCTTCTTTTAAAGCTTTCTCCCATGCAAGGGAGGGATTTACAGTAATTATACAATACTCCAATCATACATGAGTTACCACCCACACATCCCCTCCCCTTAGTATGACTCATAATCCCATTATGTAGGAAACAGTTCCCCTAGTTTTCTGGATGTACCCCTAAACATAGGGGTATCCCTTTAAATATTACATCCCCTGATAGCCCTGATCTGGGTGAGAAACATATTCAAAAATCACCCAGATCGGACCAGGGGTTCGTGAAATTCCTGGAGGTAGTAAAAAGACCGACCGCGCTGGAGGTAACAGCCGAAATGGGTTCCATCCATTTTGGCCCTGCGGTCGGTCACAAAAAAAGGGAATAAAATGCACGAAATGAACGGCTTGGGTTATGGAGACTGGGGAGGATTCGGATAAGAACCCCCTTGTTCGTGGGGTTCTTTCTACCGAACGGGGAGCTGTTCGGGAGTTTCTACATGAATTGAGGGCAGTGTGGACGTCTAGCCGAGTGTCCGATTTGGGTTCCAGACACTCGACGGCAAAACACCGCTGTTCGGGAGTTTAAGATGGCCACCGCCACGTGTTCGTCTCCTGAATGGCGGCCACCACTTTGAGGACAAAGCACACACTGCACTGATTGCCAATTACCCGTTTGCAACATTGTTGCAGACGGTAATTGGAGGCACACTTATTCCTGGGGTGGTCTGATTGCTCTGTAATTTCACTTGCATAATAACTGGAGTGATTTTACCGAACAATCAGCTGAATGCTGCATACAACATACATACATATGGCAAAAATTAACCGAAAGCATACGAATACACATAATTTTGAGGACAGCCCAATGCCATCCACTACAGGCTACAGCCACCGTGTATCTGGTAGCATAATCTACTACCGTGAGGTTATAGCTCTTTCCTGAGGTGCTGGGCTTACGAAGGGGACCTATTAAGTCCACTGCTACCCGTTGGAAGGGCTCCTCTATTATGGGTAAAGGGTGTAGTTTTGCCTTTGAGTGGTCACCACTCTTCCCTGTCTTTTGGCAAGTGTCATACGTCTTGCAGTAATATTGCAGGTCCCATGTGATCCCTGGCCAGAAGTAGGTCTGGATGAGCCAGTCCAGTTAGGGAAATGTCGTGGCTGAGCTTGAGTAGATCAGCTGTATATTTACGGGGCACTACCAACTGCCTTTTGGGTATCTGCGCAGCCCCCTTCCCTGCTCCCCCTGTCACCCCGTATAATAAACCCCTTTCCCATTCAAATCTTTCCTGGGCTATATCCCCTTGGGGGAACGCTGCCTCCCTCCTATACCATTCTAATGTGGGGTATGTCCTCTGCTCTTGCTCAAAACCCAGGGGGGTACCCCAAAACAGGGACTTCAGCTAAGGGTCCTACCTGAGGGTCCTCGGAGTGCGATGGCTCCCCCCAGTGAGCTTGTGATCTTGTGGTCACTGGGTACGTCTCCTCTGGGCAGGGCTGGGTAAGTTAGGAGGTCAGGCAGCCCAGGTTGTTTCCCAGTAACACCTCGGCTGGTAGTTCCTTCATGATGCCGACCTCCAAATGCTTGGCTTCCGAGCCCCAGTTGAGGTGCACTCAGGCTGTGGGGAGCTTATGTATGGCTCCTTCCGCCACCCTCACAGCTACCGTGTTGTTGGTGCGTGCTGGGGCACTTATCTTGTGCGGCTGCACCAGGGTGATGTTGGAACCAGTGTCCCTCAGGCCCCTTGCCTCCTGGCCGTCAATGGTGACCTACTGCCGGTGGTGCTCCCTGTTGTCGCCTGCAGCCTGGACTGGGTTCGCCTCATACAGAACTCCTCCTCCGCTCCTCGCTGTTCTCTTGGTCCAGGGGCACCTTCTGGTGATAACAGTGAGCAGAGGCCCTGGCTGGTTGTGGCGCTGGTCTTTCCCAGCTCCCTCGGCTTCAGCTAGGGCAGTTCTGTTTGAAATGTCACGGCTGCTGGCAGTGATAGCATAGGGACGCAGGTCGCCGGATGGGTGCTGGAGTGATGGTAGCGGGGAGTGCTGGGGTGATGGTAACGGGTCTGAGTGGTGGGGGATTGCTTTGCACTGGTTAATAGGGACTGAGGGTCGCCCTCCGCTAGTTTCCACCTTCCTCCCATCATGATACTCATCGGCCAACCAGGCGGCCTCCTCCACGGTGCCCGGCTTCCGATCTCTTACCCAGTCCTGGGTCTCCGTTGGAGTGTGGGTTGAAGAACTGTTCCATTAACAAAAGTTGTACAGCATCCTCCAAAGTTGTTGCTTGGTAGCCCTGCACCCAGCTGTTGGCTTCCTAATGCATCCAGAATGCCCGTTCGGAGTAGGAATCTCTGCTTCCCTTTCTTAAACCCCGAAATTTCCTCTTGTGGGCTTAAGGAGTGACAGAGTACCGGACCAGTAAAATGTCTCTTACCCACTCATAGTCATGTATGTCCGAGTCGTGTACAGCCTGGTAAGCTTCTTCCTCAGCCGGATAATTTTCTGCTCAGTTTTGCAGCCAACTTGCTTTATCCAGACCCTCCAGAGCCCATTGTCTTTCAAAGTCTTGTGAGTATGTGTTAATCTCCATTTCCCTGTCGGCAAAATTTTTAATAGCAGCATAGTTGATCTTTTTACGCTGCCCCCATTCAGAGATCCTGGTAGCGGGGTCATCTCTGCTTGCTGCAGGTTCGCCTGCTGGGTCATCTGGGCAGCGCTTACTTGCCCCATAATTTGCGCCACTACCTCGGGTGGAGGATTTGGCCCCAACAGACTTAGTCTCCAGGTGACTTTCCTCTAGAATTCTGCTTCATCCCGGCTTAATTCCTCTGCACCGCTGGCCTGATCGCCCTCCCGGCTTACTTCCGCTGCACCGCTGGCTTGATCGCCCTCCATCAGTTCGGTTATTAGTACGGCTTTCTTTTTGTTACTTGCCAACTGACCCCGAGCTTCCAGCAAATCCTGCAGCGTCGTTCTTTTTAGCCTTTCGTATTGCTGGGCCATTCACCGATTTTCCATGTTCGGGCGTTTCATTCGAACGTTCTGATCCCATCGCTTGCCACCAATTGAAAAGAATGCTGGTATTTCATCTACCAGTTCATTTGGTTCCTCCCGAACTGATAGATACTTAGTGATTATTGTTACGATAACCCAGGGATAAAAGGGGTTAAAACCGTATAAGATGCTCCTTTCCCGAATACGAAGGCAACTACCGATCACTCCAATCAGCCGAACAGGAACCATACAAATCATACACCCTCCAAACATCGAAATGAGAATCACCATACGAATAAATCCCCCCAAGTACGAGACAAAGCTCCATATTGAGGGTCAGCAGGAATCTGGTTTATTATGGGCTACCTGCCTGGTATTTATGCAGGTTTTCCACCAGGTGGACACTCCCCTAGGGGACCTGGTGGAAAACTGGGACACATATTGTACATTAGCCAATCACAGAGTTGAAGACCTAACCACTTCTCTTTTACGGTATAGGACCCTCTTCTCTGTCCTGGAGATAATTGGGAAGTAACTCAATTATCTCCGAGGACAGAGGCCAAACTCCATTTTATACAAAATAGTGAAAATACATAAAAATACATAATACAAGAATTACCGAACACAATAGATACATTCAACACATCCCCAGATAGCTTGGATTTGAGCGCACATTATTACCGCACGGCGCTCAGATCCTATACACACAGTTCAATCGCCATGGAGCCAAAGTCTTTCACATAGTCTTTCGTTATACGAATGGGCTCCATGGCACAGCTATCTGGGATAAGTGTATTCGAGAAAAGAAACTACCGAACAGACCGGTGTTCGTATGCTTAAAAATAGAAGAAGGGAAGTCGGCGGCTTTCAGCTGTGTTTGTGAGAAACAGTGTCCGTTTTTAGTTCCATGAAATCATCGACGAACACCGCTGAGCATTTGTATGTCCAAAATGGCCGCCACCCAGTCGGCATTCGACAATTAGGCACTGTCTGCGGTTAACCACAATGTTCTAATGAGGCCAAGAGGTTAACCAGCAGCACACTTCCATGCTGGGTGTCCGGCCATTCGGCGAATTGTTCGGTAAAAATAGAAACAAGCGTGGGGACCGTACGGACAGGGGAATAGCTGAACAAACGAATAAGGGAACAATAAACGTATTTCACAGGCAGTTGGTTCTGTCACAATTATAGCTCACAGTTCGGGCGCTGATTTGTAAGTTCCCCGAGAATCCCAGTGTAACATACAAGTAAATTACGCTGTTCAGCAGTCACATACCCAAACATCAGTTGAGACTAGATGAAAAGTACAAGTGATCTTTATTATGCCACACACGGCTTTTATGCATAGCCCCATGCAAGGGGTCTTTATCCCAAACCAGCCGGGGTTGTATCCCAGGATACTTTATACCTGGAAGTCAAAGCACGGGGTTTGACTGTCCCTTTGTCCCTTTGTCCCTTTGTCTCCCAGGTACAGAAAGCCCGCCACACATGCAAGGATTCTCCCACACCAAACGACCGGGGGTCTTCATCCCAGGATCCCCTGTGCCTGGGAGAAAAGAGACTGTCCCTTTGTCTCCCAGGCACAGAAAAGCCAACCTCCAGAACCCCAAAACTGTGCCTTTCCCGACTGGTCTCCTTTCGTGCGGCTCCGGGGTGAACCCCCGGCAAGGAAATCGTCTCCTTTCAGGATACGAAGGCTCCCCCTGGTTGGCGTTTGTCTGTACAAAATGGCGGCATAGCAGCAGAGCCTCATTAATTACTTCCCTTGTTGCAGGTGCGAATGTTCTGATTAATTTTACAACATGACAGGAGGCTTCATATTTTGCATAATCTCTCTTTATTAGCTCCACTACAGGGCGGCCTCTGATCATAGCAAGTGCCACTGGAATGGTGAAGACACTAGATGTGATGGACCGCCTGGCACCCCGACTGGGTGCCTCCGCCAATCGATGCTCCTAGTGCTCACCGAGGACTCCAAGCACTCCATCAGACACCATCAGTACTGTAGCCCCTTAGCCGCCGCAACTTGGATAGGATCTCGCCATTCTCCACCAACCCTGAACCCAAGACAAGGATCCAGCTTCCAGTGGGTGAGCCTCTCCTCCAAGAGCGTATAGCTGCGAAGCTCTTATAAGAGCCAGTGGTTATAGCTTGTATAGCAGGTCCCTACAAACACGAGGTGAGGCTCTATGTTGAGAGTGAAGAGGAACTGATTTTAATGGTGCCCCACTTGGCCTTTTGTGACAATCCCAATGCAAGGGGCACTCCCACATGGACCTTGTGGGGAACTCCGTTACAAAGTCACAGACCAATAATAACGGTGTTTCAATGCATGACACTCCCATATACAATACAATAAGCCTGCCCCTTTACTTAGGAGATAATTGAGTCAAGCCATATACTAAACTCAATTATCTCCAAACACAAAAAACACACATATTACATATTGGCCGGGATGTGTCAGCTGACTGGAGTCCGCCGCGAACGGTTCGCTGCGAACCGTGGCGAACCGTTCGCGAGCCGTTCGCGAGCCGTTCGCGAAAAATTCATGACATCACTAATAATGTGTAATGTATATATCCTTTTAAAATCTAACAGTATCTTTGAATTAATTTTGACAATACATTTTATTATACACTTGTGTTTGTGTCTTATTTGTCACACATTCCCTAAAAGAATATCCTTGTAAGAGGGTCATAATTTCTTACACCCTGATAGTCCCGATCTGGGTGCCATATCCAAAAATCACCCAGATCAGTTCAGGGGTTCAGGAATTTCCTGGAAGTCATAGTTTTTACCGACCGAAAGCATGGTCCCATGCCCAAAACAGTTCCATAGAATCGCAGCTAAATGCCGCTGGCAACTGACTGGGAACCACAAAGTCTTCGTGCCGAAAATAGTTCCATAGAATCGAGGCTAAGTGCCGCTGGGGGACCGACCGGGAACCGGGAAGTCTTCCTGCTGAAAATAGTTCCAGGGCATTCATGGCTAAGTCCCCCTGAAGTCTACTTGTAGTTTTGTCCATTCGAACGGCCGCCAGGGAGCTAGCGTTCAGTTCAATGGAAAGTGCAGAACCAGGGGAAATAAAATATGGGTCTTTACAGTTGTTAACTTGGCCCATAGTCTTTTGACAAGAGGCTGCCCAGCAGGCTCCTCCAAGCACCCGTGACAAGGTTCAGTTAGTCACACTAGACGGTCTAAAGACAAAGCCCCTGCCAAATGCAGTACGCCAACTCCAGCACCTGCCCTGACCCCTCAGGACTGCAACATTATCTGTTCCTCATGGAGCAAAGGTGTCACGGTTCTTACCGTGACATCCAGACAGCCAGATGTGTTCGCCCCAGAAGTGCCCAACTGTCACGTATTCATCCACACATAAAAATGTGGTTAATGGCATTTACTGTGCGAGAAAAAGTTATGCCGAGCAGCAATCATGCTCATGGAAACCTGGTGTAACGGAACCGCTGGCACCCCGACCGGGTACCTTCCGCCGACGGATGCTCCTAGTGCTTTCCGAGGACTCCAAGCACTCTGCCTGACACCATAACCACTGCAGACTCCACGAACCGCCACAGCTTGGTTGGGTTCTCGCCGTCTCCACCCACTCTGGACCCAGAACCAGGGTCCAGCTTCCAGCAGGTCGACCTCTCTCCGAATTCCAGAGAGCAGGAACAGGAACAAGCTCTTAGCAGAGCTTAGTGATTATACCCTGGGGAGTATAGTGATTATAGCAATCCCCAGAGTGTAGTTTCTCCAATCCCCCAAACATGAGCCGAAACTTCATGAAGGTACAAGATGATCTGTTTATTGGCACACAAAGAACCTTCTTTTATGCAGGTCCCCATGCAAGGGGACATCCCACTGGGTGGGACACAGTACAACCAATCACACAATGGTTACATCCCACACATCTCCTCCCCTTAGCCTGAGAGGTAACCCAATTATCCATACATTTTAAAACACACTTTTTACCCAACTTTCATAACTCTAAAACTATACATCACATTCACATAAAACTACATATTCACAATCAATCCATTCAGGGGAACAACATATTAAAAAATGGCCTGAATCAGACCAGGGGTTCAGAAGTTAGCACAAGTATCTTTTGGGGCCTGGCTGGCAGCATGGATATCTGGCCCAAACTGGTTTCAGAGTCTTCTATTCTGGAGATAATTGAGAAGTAATGCAATTATCTCCAAGGACAGAGGCAAAACTCCATTAGCCACATGGCAGACAAAGGACAACAAAAGACATAAAAATACATACTGTTACATTTATCACATAGAACCTACACATTTCCAATTTACCAAACACATAATAGCATATATAATATTGCAGACCACCTGAATGCAATCTGCTACACAGTCTTAAAGGGACATTGTTCCTAAAAGTCATAATATGGCCAGGGATGGTTTTTAAAGGGCCAGCAGCAGCACCATACAAATCCAATATGCCCAAATATTGTACTTGAAGGGCCAAATAACCCAGGGCCATAGTCATGAGGCTGGCAATCAGGCTCCTCCAACAGCCAGGGGAAAATCCGGTGACAAAAGGCGTTTCGTCACACATCTCCCCTTTGGGGGGGAGACTAACCAGGTACCTGACCTGTCGGTCAGTGCCTGAGTTAGTCGATAAACCCACCCACAGTGAACAAGTACATGAGTAGCCCACCCACAACACACATTTACTGCACCTGGGTATTCCTCTGAGGTCACTGGGTAACACGCTTTGGGTGCTTGGGGGGCAGAGGCCAACTGCGCTCTGCCCCGATGCCAGCGCTTCGGCTGGGGCAGCTGGGTTAGGCCTGGCTGGGGAGGGGAAATAGTACTTACCCCCTCCTCCTGGTGTCCCTGCAAGGGTAGTTGGGGATCTGGACAGGCTGTCCAACATCCCTGTAAGTCGGGTGCAGAGACCACGGTCTCCTCTGCACCTTCTGGGAGACTAGTGTCTCCTCTTTGTGGGGTAAGTTGCCACTGGGAAGGAAGGACGGCACCTTCGGCTCCCTGGGATACACACTGCCGCTGGGGAGGAAGGACGGCACCTTCTGCTCCCTGGGGTACACACTGCCGCTGGGGAGGAAGGACGGCACCTTCAGCTCCCTGGGATACACACTGCTGCTGGGGAGGAAGGATGGCACCTTCAGCTCCCTGGGATACATACTGCCGCTGGGGAGGAAGGACGGCACCTTCAGCTCCCTTGGTTACACACTGTCCCTGGGGAGGAAGGACGGCACCTTCTGCTCCCTGGGGTACACACTGCCGCTGGGGAGGAAGGACGGCACCTTCAGCTCCCTGGGATACACACTGCCGCTGGGGAGGAAGGATGGCACCTTCAGCTCCCTGGGATACATACTGCCGCTGGGGAGGAAGGACGGCACCTTCAGCTCCCTGGGTTACACACTGCCGCTGGGGAGGAAGGACGGCACCTTCAGCTCCCTGGGATACACACTGCAGCTGGGGAGGAAGGATGGCACCTTCAGCTCCCTGGGGTACACACTGCTGCTGGGGAGAGAGACCGGTTGTCTCTTCTCCCATGACAACACACTGCCGCTGGGGAGTCAGACCGACTGTCTCGACTCCCAGTGATGATGGTTGTTGCAGGGACAAGGGACCGACAATCTCCTCTCCCTGGGATGCTGTCTGCCGCTGGGGAGAGAGACCAATTGGCCACAGCCCCAATCTCTGAAATCGGAGCTCAAATTCCCATGCCGCTCGATTCTCCTCATCCAACTTGCGCACGGTTGCCAGAACTGCCTCTGTTGAAGGATTCGGGCCATATCTGGTTAATCGTCTCATGACCTCGTCCCGGTATGCGTCGCCCTCAAAGCGATAGGTCATGTTTGCTGTGACCAGGGGCGCTGTACGAATACAAGCGTTGCCCTCAAATTGTAACTCCAAAGTAACTGTGTCTCTGAGCTGCTTTACCTCGCACTAGGACGCCATCCCACCGCTTGCCACCAATGTAACGGAACCGCTGGCACCCCGACCGGGTACCTTCCGCCGACGGATGCTCCTAGTGCTTTCCGAGGACTCCAAGCACTCTGCCTGACACCATAACCACTGCAGACTTCACGAACCGCCACAGCTTGGTTGGGTTCTCGCCGTCTCCACCCACTCTGGACCCAGGACCAGGGTCCAGCTTCCAGCAGGTCGACCTCTCTCCGAATTCCAGAGAGCAGGAACAGGAACAAGCTCTTAGCAGAGCTTAGTGATTATACCCTGGGGAGTATAGTGATTATAGCAATCCCCAGAGTGTAGTTTCTCCAATCCCCCAAACATGAGCCGAAGCTTCATGAAGGTACAAGATGATCTGTTTATTGGCACACAAAGAACCTTCTTTTATGCAGGTCCCCATGCAAGGGGACATCCCACAGGGTGGGACACAGTACAACCAATCACACAATGGTTACATCCCACACATTTCCTCCCCTTAGCCTGAGAGGTAACCCAATTATCCATACATTTTAAAACACACTTTTTACCCAATTTTTATAACTCTAAAACTATACATCACATTCACATAAAACTACATATTCACAATCAATCCATTCAGGGGAACAACATATTAAAAAAATGGCCTGAATCAGACCAGGGGTTCAGAAGTTAGCACAAGTATCTTTTGGGGCCTGGCTGGCAGCATGGATATCTGGCCCAAACTGGTTTCAGAGTCCTCTATTCTGGAGATAATTGAGAAGTAATGCAATTATCTCCATGGACAGAGGCAAAACTCCATTAGCCACATGGCAGACAAAGGACAACAAAAGACATAAAAATACATACTGTTACATTTATCACATAGAACCTACACCTTTCCAATTTACCAAACACATAATAGCATATATAATATTGCAGACCGCCTGAATGCAATCTGCTACACAGTCTTAAAGGGACATTGTTCCTAAAAGTCATAATATGTCCAGGGATGGTTTTTAAAGGGCCAGCAGCAGCACCATACAAATCCAATATGCCCAAATATTGTACTTGAAGGGCCAAATAACCCAGGGCCATAGTCATGAGGCAAGAGGCTGGCAATCAGGCTCCTCCAACAGCCAGGGGAAAATCCGGTGACAAAAAGCGTTTCGTCACACCTGGTAATTACTTTTGGTGTCAAAGGCTGGTCATGGCCAATCAAATCCACAAGATGGTTTTGTGCTGAGCAGTGTCAGGATTACTAGTTGATCCAGCACGTAGAATTGTGTCACACAGATGACTAATAGGTAACGTATTAACGGGCCTTAGGATGGCCGGACTTAACGTACCAAAGAGTAGTCAGGATACTTGCCGAGGTCAGGGGATACAGAAAGAGACACAATGATAAGGGAAAGCCAAAAGTCAGGGATACCAGAATACAGGGAAGTCAAACAAAGCCAAAGTCAATAACCAGAATGTAGCGGATGGCATGTGACTGTCCGCCAGAATTATATTTTAAAAGACTGTTCGCATGTTTAAACTGCCTGTACATTGAAAATTGCATATACATTCGTATGTTAGTTCGGTAGTTTCCTTCATAGTTTATACGAATGGAAACTACCGAATGCATAGACCACCTTAGAGAAGAAGTGTGTCCCTAGTTAAACTCTTATTCCCTCTCTAACCGCAGTTAATTGATGTTGTATTGCTGTATCTGGGTGGCCGCCATTCGGTAGACGAACACGCGGCGGCGGCCATCTTACGCACAAACTCTCAGCTGTGTTTGGTCGTCGAGTGTCTGGAACTCAAATCGAACACCGCTGAGACCTCCAGAGCCCCAGAACTCATGAACGGAGGGGCTATTCGACTCCTCGTTCGGTGAGTTCAATATACTAAACAAGGGGGTTCGTGCGAACCCGGTATTATCTATGGATGGCAAGGATTTCTACCTGTTTTACCGCCCGAACGCAGACCGACCGCAGGGCCAAAATACATGGAACTCCTTTCGGCTTCATAGTCGTGTGCGGTCGGTCAAATCGTTTATTCCCTATAACTCCCGAACCCCTGGTCTGATCTGGGTGAATTTTGAGTATATTGGTCACCCAGACCAGGGCTACCAGGGTATGCCACTTAAGTCCTGGTACCCCATGGTTTTGGGGTACATCCAAGAAACAGGGGAAAAGGTACCAGGATTAAGTGGATTAAGTGTCACACTGAGGGGAGGGAAAGTAGGGGAGGGAACCTCTGTATTATTGGTTACTGCTATAATTACTGTAAATCCCTCCCTTGCATGGGAGAATCCTTTATAAGGAACTGCTGTGAATAAATCTTTAGTTCTGCTCCTGATGCTGTGTGTCGTCCAGTCATTGGGATTGCGATTGGGATATTGTTGGAGTCTTTTTGCCTGCTGGGATTATTACTCTGTGGATTTATTATACTTGTTCCTGAGCCATACTGGGATCCAAAGTGGAGATAGGCTGTGTAATACCAGCTCTCCGCTACACAGAAAATACTTGAATCAGGAACGCACTCTCGGACAACCACTAGGGAAACCACGACAGGGCAATGAAGAAAGGTAATTTGGGGTTTAAATACCTGCTTTACCTTTCTGATTGGCCAAGATTGATCTTTGACCCCAAAACATGCGCGTGCACGCGGTGCCTGCGTGACATCACGTGCATGCCAATGTAGTCAATCACGTGAGCGGACGTGGGGGTATAATTTGCCATGGATCCGCAGCCGCTGGGTGCAGAGACCGTAAGGTGAGGAAGAATATGTTACATTTCCCCCCACCTGCAGACCGCCCACAGGGCGGGCAGGACCTGGCTTGAGAGGAAATTTTGCATGAAAATAGCGGATCTTGCGGCCAGCATGTATATCAGAGGCCAGAACCCAAAAAATCAACTAAGTACTGCAAATACCTTCCATAACCCTTCCAATCAACTAAGTACTGCAAAGCGCCCAGAGAAAACTTGGAATAAATTATGGAGGAGACCTCATACTCCTCCTTTCCAGAAACAGCCAAGGGAGGAGGGGGAACACATGGGACAGCATATTTATTGCAAACAAGAGGTTTGAGTAGCGACACATGAAAGGTATTGGGAATACGTAATGAGGCCGGGAGGGCCAGAGAATATGACACAGGGTTAATTCTCCGAAGGATACGAAAGGGGCCCAGGAATCTAGGTGCAAACTTCATACTAGGTACTTTCAATTTAATGTTGCGCGATGATAACCATACCCTGTCACCCACTTGGTAAACGGGGTTGGCACCCCGCCATTTATCCGCATTGAACTTGAAACAATCAGCCGAAGTTTTGAGAGCGGAATTAACTTTGGTCCAAGTATCACAGATAGAAGAAAGGCGATCATCCAAAGCAGGGATAGCGGTGTCTGAGAAAACAGCCGGCAGGACAGTAGGATGACGACCGTTATTAACAAAGAATGGGCTGTGACCAGAAGAGTCATGGGTGGCATTGTTCCTAGCAAACTCGGCCCAGGGTAGTAATTCGGACCAATTTACAAAACAATGCAGATATAACTCTAATGACTGGTTAGCCCTCTCAGCCGTGCCATTAGTTTGGGGATTGTAAGTGGAAGAAAAAGACAATTCAATTCCCAACTGTATACTGAACGCCCTCCAAAACTGAGACACAAACTGAGAGCCCCTATCAGACACAATATCGTGAGGAATGCCATGCAGTCGGACAATCTCACGTACAAAGATAAGAACCAAGTCTTTAGAGAATGGCAATTTTTCTTTTTTTTTTTTTTAAATGTACAAATTTTGTAAATTCTTTATTTTTGCAGTGCAAGGTTGGTTAACAAGCATGTCATGACATTTTGTGCGAAAAGAAAAATTCATTGAGGTTAACCTCAGAATTATCAACAAATGTCAACGATATAGCACCTTTTATGTTTATAACATGAGAGACAATGGGGAAAACTGTACATTGCGTAGGAGTGTTAGTGAGTGAAGTTATAATAAGGCAGTTACATTCCAGCCTTACCCTCCAGTTTGGGAAGGCAAGGAGCTAAAACATGAGAGACCGGCTAGAGGTCATCACAAGATGTACAAATGTACGTTCACCACTGAGGGTCAGCCACAAGAGGGAAGGAGTAATCAGCGAAGCTGCCCTATAATAGTTCAGCAAATGAGCCGTTCCAAGGCATGGGAGAGTATCCTTGGTGGCCGATGGGTGGTAGTGGGTTTAGTTTCTAGGATCCCTGTTGCGGGAGGTTATAGTATTTAGCGATGATCAACTGCCAGTATTGGGCTGTGTTGCGCCTATTTTCAACCAGAGAGCATATAAGCCCATGGGAGAATTAAGTAAGCTCCATATCCCCGGACCTTGGGGGGGCGGGGGTTGTGTTTGAGGATTGTGTTATTATCGCATGATGCTGGGGCGTTAGCGACCTATATATGTCTGAGGGTCCCAGAGGACTTATCTATGGGAGAACAGATCAGAACGTAAAAAGCAAAACAAAATGCATAGGTATAACGTTACATAATGCCGGTATAACTATGGACTGTAGGTTAACAAAGGGGAGTCCTTCAGTTAGGCGCATCATCCTGGAGCCATTGAGCTAGCAGGTGTAAAGACCGCTACGTTGTCGACATTCCATTCGTGTGTTGGTCTGTTCGCCTGGCAGTGGTGGTAGTAGGCAGTCCCAGGGAGTGAAAGAACTCGTCGGCGTTGGACACCGGGGTGATTCTGTGCCTTTTGCCATTCCTCTCTACCACAAGCCCCCGTGGGGTCCCCCAACTATATTGAATGTCTGCTGTTAGCAGTTGCGAGGTCACCTTCTTCAATGTGGCACACCACTGCAATGTGGACTTGCTGAGGTCTTGAAAGAAGCACAGGGAGTGCTGTTCAAAGATGAATGGGGTTTGGCCTTTGACTTGTGCCATAAATGTGTCCTTGTCAGTTCGTGACCTAAAGAATATTATGACATCCTTGATCCCAAGGGTTTGTGTGTAAGGCTCCCTGGGAGGCGGTATATCCCATCTAGTTGCGTACCTTTAGCCTGTTTGGGTGTCAGAGTATTGGAGAGTAGTCTCATGATGAACTGTGGGAGCTCGCCAGCATCGATGGCGTTTGGGATCCCTCTGATTTTGAGTTTGCGCTGTGTTGCCGCATCTTCCATCTGTCCCACTTTTGCCGTCAGCTCTGCACACGTGAGGGTTACCCCCTGCAGCTGTGCTGTAGTGAAGTCCTCTTTGACTCCGAAGCCGCGGACATTGTCCTCCGTAGATTGTATCTTGCCTGCCAGAGTGCTGAGGTCTGTTTTCAGGACCGCCATTTCTGAGGTTATGTAGGCCTCAATCACCATCGCGGTTATGTCTATTTTTGTGGCCACTTGCGGGTCGGACTGCCGCAGGGGAACCACTCTGCCACTTTGGGTGTGTGGCTGAATCTCCTCCGGTTCTGGATCTTCCTCCTCAGAGGCAGACGTGGATCTGCGTGGTGTCTCTGCCATTCGATCTGCCATTTTAGGCCTGGATGGCTGGGTGAGTAAATAGCTGATATCCCAGGTGTGGCTCTCGCCAGGGCCCCCGAGATTTACAAGAGTGTTTGCCCATGGTTCTCCTGCTCCAGTTGGTGCTTACAAAGTGCAGACCAGTTGGCCCGATTAGGGTAAGTTTGATGTGACGGACCGCTGGCACTCCGACTGAGTACCTCCGCCAATCGATGCTCCTAGTGCTCGCTGAGGACTCCAAGCACTCCAACCGACACCATCAGCACTGCAGACCCCACTTCCAGCGATGCAACTGCGCCGGGGTCTCTGCTGTCTCCACCCACCCTGGACCCAAGGCCAGGATCCAGCTTCCAGTGGGTGAACCTCTCTTTCCCCAGAGAGCAGGAACAGGCTCTTAGCAGAACTTAGTGATCATAGCCTGGGGAGTATAGTGATTATAGCAATCCCCAGAGTGTATTTCTCCAATCCCCCAAACATGAGCCAAGGCTTAATGCTGGAACAAGACTGATTTACTGGCACACAGAACTCACAATTTATGCAACACAAAACTCCTCCTCTGGGCCAGGCTAGATAATTGAGTTTCTACAATACACAAAGCTCAATTATCTGCTGGCCAGAAATAATACAGTTTTTACAGCATATTCATAACTTCTAAAATATACATCACATTCACATAAAAATATATATTATATATTCACAATCAATCCATTCAGGGAAACAACATATCAAAAAATGGCATGAATCAGACCAGGGGTTAAGAAGTTAGTAAAGTATCTTTTGGGGCCTGGCTGGTAGCATGGCTATCTGGCCCAAACTGGTTTTACAGAGCCCTCTAGCCTGGAGACAATGGGGAAAGTAATCCAATTATCCAGGGATAGAAGCAGACTCCATTGAGCACATGTTCCCAGTAAAACACAAAAGGATACAAAAATACATAACTCCTATCACTGAATTGAACGGGCCAAATCTCCCAGGGTCCATAGTAACAGGGCAAGAGGCGGGCAAGCAGTCCTCTCCAGGCACAAGTGGCGAAGGGCACTTCGTCACATTTGGGTATCAGGATTTTTCTCTATCGGAGCTCAGGGTGCATGCGGCCGCTCCATTAACTAGTTGGCTCCGCCCCCCCTCAGGATGGCAATTTTTTAAGTGGAATAAAATGAGCCATCTTGGAGAAGCGTTTAACCACCATAAGAATGGTGGTATAGCCATTGGAACTTGGAAGTTCCACGATGAAGTCCATTCACAAGTGGGACCATGGAACACCAGGTAAAGGAAGTGGTTGCAACAAACCACAAGGAAGCTTATGAGGGACCTTAGAAACAGCACAAACTGAACAAGCCTGCACATAGTCCTTCACATCGTTTTTAAGGGAATCCCACGAAAATGATCTCGTGATCGCAGATATAGATTTACACCCTGTTCCAAATTATTATGCAAATTCTATTTAAGTGTCACAAAGATTAAATATTTAGTTTTTCAGTTTAACTCATGGATGGCATTGTGTCTCAGGGCTCTTTCGATCATTGAAAACAATCTCGGCCACCTGTGATAATTAGATTACCAGGTGAGCCCAATGTAAGGAAAAACTACCAAAGGAGGGTGTTCCACATTATTAAGCAGAGCACCATTTTCATGCAATATGGGGAAGAAAAAGGATCTCTCTGCTGCTGAAAAGAGTGAAATAGTTCAATGCCTTGGACGAGGTATGAAAACATTAGATATTTCACGAAAACTTAAGCGTGATCATCGCACTGTTAAGAGATTTGTGGCCGATTCAGAGCACAGACGGGTTCGTGCAGATAAAGGCACATTGAGAAAGATTTCTGCCAGATCCATGCCTCGGATCAATAGAGCAGCTGCTAAAAATGAAAAGATCCGTGGATATATTGACGATATCGTCATGGTATTAAAAGGTACAGAAAGTGAATTTAATTTATTTTTTAACTATCTTAACCACAATGAATGGTGTATAAAATTAACCAAAGAAGTTAGTCCACAGACGATTAAATTTTTAGACCGTAATATTTTTATCTCTAACAATCAAATCAAAACTAGGACTTTTTTTAAACAAGTAGATATTAATAGTTTTATAGAGACAAAAAGTTGCCATTATGATCCCTGGCTACAAAATATTCCCAAGGGCCAATTTCCAAGCCTTAAACGAAACTGTACAGAGCAGGAAGATTTTAATGAACAATCGTCCCTTTTGAAAAAACAATTTCTACAAAAAGGTTATAAAGAAGAAAGGCTTCAGGAGAATATTACTTGTGTTAATGAAAACAATAGATCAGAATTGCTTAACCCCTTAAGGACTGGACTGTTTTTGTGATGTTGTACATTTGCGACCAGGCATATTTTTACACTTTTGTGGTGTTTGTGTTTGGCTGGAATTTTCCGCTCTCTCATTTACTGTTCCCATACAAATTATATATTGTTTTTTTCAGGACAAAAGGGGCTTTCTTTACATACCATTATTTATATAATCTCATGTATTTTAATTTAAAAAAAATAAAAAATATGATGAAAAATTGAAAAAAATACATGTTTTTTGACTTTTACTTGAAAAATCTTTTACTCATCTACAAAAGCGAATGAAAAAAACTGCTAAATAGATTCAAAATTTTGTCCTGAGTTTAAAAATACCCTAGTGTTTACGTGCTTTTTTGCTTTTTTTTGCATGTTATAGGGCTATAGGTACAAGTAGGATATTGCGGTTTCAAAACATACATTTTTAAAATTTATCAATAGTGACATTGTAACACTATTATCTGTCATAAATCTCTGAATAACACCCCACATGTACATATTTTTTTTAAAGTAGACCACCCAGGGTATTCAATATGGGGTATGTCCAGTCTTTTTTAGTAGCCACTTAGTCGAAAACACTGGCCAAAGTAAGCCTTCATATTTGTTTGTGTGTGAAAAAAGTAAAAAAACTAAATTGAACGCTAATTTTGGCCAGTGTTTGTGACCAAGTGGTTACTAAAAAAGACTGGACATACCCCATTTGCAATACCTTGGGTTGTCTTCTTTTGCAAATGGTATGCCATCATGGGGGTAATTCTCATTCCTGGGCTACCATACGCTCTCAAAGGCAACGTAACCAACCTGGCCATTTTCAATGTAAAAATATTTGACCCATATATTTGACCTTGTAACTTTCAAAAATGCTATAAAACCTGTACATGGGGGGTACTGTTTTACTCGGGAGACATCGCTGAACACAAATATTAGTGTTTAAAAACTGGAAAACGTATCACAACAATTATATCATCAGTAAAAGTGCTGTTTGTGTGTGAAAAATGCAAAAAAGTCACTTTCACTGACAATATCATCGCTGTGATATGTTTTACTGTTTTGAATCACTAATATTTGTGTTCAGCGAAGTCTCCCGAGTAAAACAGTACCCCCCATGTACAGGTTTTAGGGTGTCGTAGAACGTTACAGGGTAAAATACAGTGCTAGCAAATTCAATTCTCTGGAATTTCGGCCTGGGTTGGCAGGCAGGTCCCTCAAATTGCAATCAATAAAATTACTGAATTATGTAAAAATATTACATAAATGCGCACGTAGAATTTAAATATATATGCATATTTATATATTTGAAGTCTACGTGTATATTTATATCATTATTTATGTAATTTTGTATATGGACATATGTATATTTCTTATTATTTTTATTTATTTTTATATACATAGATATATGTACAAATTCATTCTAAGTGTATTTTGATATAAATATATATATATTAATTTTAAAATACAGTTAGAATAAAATTTCATATAGATATAATTTTTTTTAATTTTTTTATTATTATTTTAAATTTTTTTTATTTAATTTAAATTACTTATTATTTATATTTTATAATAATATATATATACAATATATATAGTTATTATATATATTATATATATACGTGTGTAATTTAATTATAAGTGTATTTTTATATTAATATAAGTACATATTAATATAAAAATACACTTAGTATGGCATATATATATATGATATATAGACATATATTATATAGATATAATATATGTCTATATATCATATATACACATATATAATTATTATTTTTTTTTTATTAACACTAACTTTATTTTTATTTTTGATTTTACACTAGCAGGGAGACTGCCTGTCAGCACAGACAGTCCCCCTGCAGGCAGACACATGGACACCTATTGTGACCATGTGATCGCTGTGTTAAGCGATCACATGGCCACAGGGGTCCTAAATCAGTGTGGGGAGACTGTCTGGGCTGCAGGCAGTCTCCCCACAACGGGAGCAACGCTGATCGCCGCCGGGGGAACGACGGCGATCAGGTAAGTAACTAAGACCGTTAGGACGGTTCAGGACCGTCATTGGTCGGCAAGGCAAAAATGCCGATGACGGTCCTGAACCGTCCTAGGTCGGGAAGGGGTTAAATATAAAGAAAAAAAGAAGATAGATAAATCCAACCAAATTCCCTTTATTTTTAATTATTCCAGCAATATAGGCGCTCTTAAAAAGATTATTAACATTTTACAACAAGAGCATGATATTCAAGAATTTTCAGGTAAAAAAACGGAATTTGTATATAGATATGCCAGAAATTTGAAACAATTTTTAACTTCCAGTTCTGTAAACGGTGAGGAAAAGCATACATTTTTAGATGACTGGTCAAAAAAAACCAAAAAGGCTTTTTTCACTGCGGCAATTGTATTGCCTGCAAAAATACGAAAAGAGGAAATAAGAAACGTTAATACCTTCGAATAACTAAAAAAAACAGTTCGCTGTTCCCTCCTTTATTTCTTGTGACTTTAATAATGTTATTTATCTTCTTAAATGTAAATGTGGATTGCAATATGTAGGGAAAACCTCTAGATCCCTAAAAATACGTGTGAGTGAACACATAAGTAATGTAAAAAAAGGCTTCTTAAACCATGGTATATCAAAGCACTTTTTAGAAACACATCAATCTAATCCCAAAGATCTAGAATTTATGGCAATACAGAAAATGTCATCACATTGGAGAGGGGGCAATAATGCATTAAACCTAAGTAGAAAAGAGTGTTCCTGGATCTTTGATTTACAAACTTTACACCCTAAGGGACTAAATATAGATTTTGAAATTGGACCCATTTTATAAGATATACCTTCTTTCGGATGACTATTTATGTCTCTATTTTATTAGAAATAACTCTTATTTTGTTATACTTTTATCGCTGTACCTTTTTAATAGTACAATTTCTTATCATAACAATTGTTATTAATCATTATAAATACATAAGTGTTCCCTTCTCTTTTAATATATTTTTTTTACTATATATTGAATTGGAATAAATTTTAGACATTGAATTAATTTCATATCTATTCCTCTGTTTCCCTCCGTTTTTCCCATAACCAAAATGGCTAATATGAGCATCAAAGACTGATTATTATGGACTAACTATGCCCTCTTAACAAAGTAAGGGCAATATGAGGACTTTCGCAACTCTTCGCCAAATGACAAAAAACGGAAGTGACGCGAAATGCCAGAAACTGGAAGTGACGTTCCGTTTTAATCACGGAAGTCACGTGACGATGGGGAAACGTCCGGACAGCACGGCCACATTGAAAAGGGCAAATCCCTCGTCATCTATAAGAAATGAAGCACATATCCACCATGATGGAAGGGGAAGAAAAACGGAATCACCTTATATGGACCTATATGGGAGGGTTCTATATGAATTAGACACAGATGTTCTTGATTTTGTTATCAGTGCATATGGTATTTAAACTTGTTACTGTTATCTTTGTTCATTGCACCTGAGGAAGACCAGGAGATTGGTCGAAACGCGTTGTGCTATTTTGAATATGAATTTTATTTCTTAATAAAGAGTTACCTTTATACTCATTTTGGTTCCTGAAGTTTCATCGAAAAGGAGAATTTCTCTTTGCTGGGGGACCGTCATCTCTACTACAGAAACTTTACGGGAGTTATTTACACGCTACTACAGTTCAGAGCCGACTAATAAGGCTCGTAAGATTGTGAGTTATCCTAGTTGTTACGATTGTCCCCGGTCTAGCAGGGGGGTTGATCGCTTGGATGTCCTGGTTCCCGCTGTAGAGAGTCGAACGGAGGTCTTTCGGTAGTAAGCTGTAAGTGTAGAATATCCCCAAGCACGGTATAAGCATCAATATCCCGGATCCCTACAACATGAGTCGAGGCTGCAAGTTGAGGGTCAAAACGAACTGGCTTTACTGGCACATAGCATTGCAATTTATGTGATTCCTCAGGTCCAAGGACAGCCCCCTGTGGACCTGATGGAATACAGGTACAGTACAGACAAATATCCAATCACAGTACAGTGTATTATTTGAATTAGTACCTGCCCAGCTTGGAGATAATGAGGCCAACGGTTATACAATCTAATTATCTCCAAGCGCACAAAAGACCACGTTTTATTATGTCCCCGAAAACTGCATAAAAACCCATAACTTTAACATTAATAAAGGAAAACAGCTCATTCTACCAGTCATCTAATGGCTCGCGTTCGGATACATTAAACATACGAATGGTGCTCCAATCCCACGGACAGAATGGGCTATTTCTGCCGTATAAAGTCCGTTCGGCATTTTGGATTGTGAGTCTCTGTTGGCGGCCATGTTTTCAGACGGTTTAGCGGGCAGCGGGACCTCGCTTCCAACTCATGGAACTAAACTCGGGTAGCAGTTCATGCGAAGTCCCGCTGTCTGTCTGGTAGTGGAACTCGTTCGGTACATGAACGAGGACCACCTGGTAGAATGGTACTTGAGCTGCGGTTAACCGCAGAAACCACAGGTTAATGATCGCCACGCGACCCACTGTAGGGGGTCGCCGTTCGGTTGATTGTTCGGTAGATTCCCTTCGGTACTTTGGGTGCGAACGTCGATCCCCCCAGGCCTATCAATTAGGCTGTGGTTAACCGCAGACCGCAGCCGCCTGGGTGGTTAATGGCTGCCACACGCCGCTGGTCGGGTGGTCGACAGTTCGGTAGTTTGCGGGGTGACGGGGTTAAGTGGTGGCACACGCCAGCATTTGGGGGGTCCCTCGTTCGTATCACGAATGGAGTCTTTATAAGGGTTCGAGTAATCCATTCGTGTTTCCCTCGGCTTAAACATATACAGTGGCAACAGTATCAATCGGTTTTTAAACAGTAACACAGTCATTTCGATCTTTTGTAACACTAGTTATATTCCTATTTTGAATGTTATGAATATATATTGCCCTATGAAGGTTTTTTGTATTTTACAGACTTAAAATACCTATCCATCATGTGCGCAAACCTGCTTTCCCTGTATCCAATTCAAGGAATAGAACAATTTCAATGACTAGGAACTGCTGTGGCTCAAAGGTAGTTAGCAGGCCCAGGACAGCAAAGTATCCAGGTTCAAATCCCCTGCTGGGCCTGTCTGGTGGGAACTGTGACACTGGAGCAGAAATATAGACTCCACATTGGACAATTGGACACAAGGAACTCCTAGAGACAGGAATTTTTTGCTTTTCACAAAGTCTGATCCATAGTATTCGCAAAGCTAACAGGTTCTACTACGAGCACTCGAATAAATGTGGCCGTCTCCTGGCATGAATGCTCCAAATACGGAGACATATGTGCCACATAGTGAAGATCAAAGATAGAAAAGATACAATAACACACTTGCCAGATAAAATACCTAATGAATTTCATTGCTTCTATTCAGACTTATACAATTTACCCTTACTTAATGAAGGAACGGACTCCACACCCCACGTAAACCTCACACAGGACTATCTCACTAAACATGTCACGAACACGCTGACACAAGATAGAAACAGATCGTATTTGTTGAACTCCAAACGGCACTGAAAGCACTCAAAGACAAATAAAGCACCTGGCCCCGGACACGCTCCTGAACACATATCTTGAAATCTCTGAGGATATGCCACGTCCAGGCAAGCCTCAAAACAGCAGGTGAGATGATATTCAAATTGGAATGAAACTAAAGAGCCTCCATTTTGTTTAAATATACACACGGATTTGAGCTGTTAGATACAGCCACTGTTTCTGTAAGCGCGGTGCTTTATCTTTGTGTTTGTATATGATGTTTGTATCACACAGCTACGTTAGATTGCTGCCATCCTCCCCACGTTTGTCTTATTAAGAGTTGATAAGTATGTAGGGGCAGCACCCCTTCCTGTCTCTTCAGAGAAATGTGCCTTTTAGCTGATACCAGCAAGGTGATTTGTATGTTATAGCCCTATTCAGGGTTAATAAGTATGTAGGGGTTTATAAAATACCCCTTCCTGTCTCATTAGAAACGTTTACACTTTGTCTGATACCAGCAAAGTTTATTGTATGTGTAGAAGCCCTATAAAGGGGTAAATGTGAAAGGGTTTCTAAAGTACCCCTTCCTGTCTCCTTGGAGATTCTTGGCTGATATCAGCATATCTAATGGCTAGTGTAGGACTCACCTATTGGAGCTTGCCTTGACGTGGCAAGTGAGCTAAGTACAAATGGCCATTGGAATAAAACTAAAGAGCCTCCATTTTGTTTAAATGTACGTGGGGATTTAGGCCAGAGCGCATAACAGGGTTAGCCTATGGAGGCACGAGTCACTATCGTTGCATATGCTGATGACCTGCTCTTTTTCATAGAAGAACCAATGGTATCACTACTGAACTTGCTGCAGGCTTTTAAAACATATGGGCGACTTACCAACCTCAAACTCAACGCAGACAAATCTGAAGCCCTACCTGTTACAATTCGGCAGTCCGAACTGATCATGCTACGCTCCAATTCATTCTTCAAATGGTGTGTCGACCACTTCAAGTATCTCGCCATTTGGTTGACTAGTGATCCGAGCAGGTTATGCTGCCCATACTACAAACACTGCGTACAGAGCTGTCAAGATGGGAAGGACTGCATGTGTATTGGTTTGTTAGGATCAACGCAATAATGCTCAATCTGCCCCCAATACTGCTCTTTTTATTTCAGACCATCCTGATACCGAAGGCCTTATTTTCAGTAAATCAGCTCTGCCATCATAATATGTGTCTGGAAATCAAAATCGCCCGGGATCAGGCAAGCTGACCTGAATCAGCCGAAATGACAAGGGGGAGTCGGACTCCCATTCATACTGACATATTATTGTGCAGCTCACCTCCTGTGTGTGGTCGATTGGCATGCAGATGACACACAGAGACAGTGGATCCCTCTTGAGAGGGTACAGACAAGGGGGGGCATCCCTTCCATGATCTGGCTGCATTAACCACTAAGGAATAGAACTGTCTGGGACCACCCACTCCTCAGTGCCAATCTGAATGTCTGGTGATCGGTACAAGTGGCGCACCAACTTACGACTACACCTTCCTCGTTGACTCCCATCACTCATAATCTAATTATAGCAGAAGGCATGACATCCTCCATAATACTAGGCCTCATGACATGAGTATGGGCCAAGAATTGAAGCCGCTGGAGAAACTTGCAACAGGGGGAGAAGTTACTTACCTATCTATACTTGGTGGTACCTCCGGTTTCAGTACTACCAAGTATAGATCTATTTTAGGACATTGACAAGAAAGCACCCCCTCACCCGTTAGCTTACGACGTTTGAAGGCCTATGTATTGCATGGGAACACATAGGTTGGGGGTATTGACCCTTTACTCCATGCTCTTATCATCAACCCAGGCAGCCCCAATGGCCTGTATGGCAGCATGAGAGCAGAGCACGGGAACATCATTGAGCGATCCCCAATGGAAGAAAATTCATATCCTGGCAGAACACGGTACGACCGATTCCAGGTTTCAAGAACTCAATTTTAAGAAGATTATGTGCTGGTCCAGGACCCCTGCCGCCTCCATCACATATCTTCATCGCATTTGGCTCTATGTTGGCATTGTGGTAAATCCACAGGCACCACTATTCATATCTGGTGGTCTTGCCCTATGATAGCTCAGTATTGGCAACTCATCCAGCAGTTAATACTGGAAATACTGGATTCGACCTACCACTGCTACCGCTTCTCATGCTACTTCTTTAACACACAAATGACAATGTCAGCCTACAAAAAGTCACTGACGAGACATCTTCTGAATGCCACCAAGGCTTTGATCCCTAAACATTGGGGTTCACCTGTCATACCTTTAGTATAAAATAGGTTGGACTGGGTAAAGATGATCTACAACATGGAGAACCTCACGGCAGAACTATGGGGAACTTCTGATAAATGCGCTCAGCAGTGGGCTTCCCGGAGGGACTATATAGCGCACAGGGAAACAACTCATGCCTCAACAGACGGGATTGACACAGGATAGGCCCAGAGGTGAGAGTAGCAAGGCAAACCTCCGGACAGGAAAATAAACTCAGCCTATCATACACGAAGACCCGGATGGGGGTAAAAAGTCTTCCCCCCCTAATCCCCTCCCCCTTTTTCCTCTCTCCCCCCATCTCTCCTTCCCCTACTACAAACCATCTCTCCTGCCACCTCCCTGCTCGCCTTATGAATCCACCTGCTTTATCTACGCTCTCAAGACATGTATTGTAGATTACACATAACTCAAGACCTTACCCAAGAATGCTCACTTGTAATGTATAAAGAAAAATGCAGTGCGCGGGCCTGACCCATAATACCATTGCATACGTTGTGCACTTGACCTATGCCATCACATTTCAGTGTTTGTAGACATAACAATGAAGTTACGACCTAAAACCAAACAGGGGAAGGTAAAGGAAAACAGAAGGTGAACAAGAAAGAGGTAAAGAATCCAAAAAGGTTGCCTAGGAGGATGTCGGAGACATGAACAATGAAACAGAAAAAGAAGGGAAAAGGGCAGAAATTAAAGACCATAAGCACTACAAGCCATATCCCTGTCAGGATTACAAGTTGATCCAGCACGCAAAACTGTGTCCCACCTAGGACTAAGGATAACGTATAACCGGACCTTAGAATGGCCGGACTTAACGTCTCCAAGAATAGTCAAAATACTAGCCGAGGTCTGGGACACAGAATCAGACACAACGAGGGAAAGCCAAAAGTCAAGGCATGGCATGATGGCGGCCGCCATGCGGACCTGGCGTTCTGCACAGGGAAGAGGAAGAGAGTTGCAGATCAATAGCAGAGGAACAGGTCAGGGACTATGGTGTAAAGCAAGATGGCGCTGAATCCCTGACCTCTTTATATAACCCCTGTGTGCTCCACCTACTGGTGGGAGGTGGCCGGTCATGTGATCCCAGTCACCTATTTAAACCCAGCACACCTTCCAGTAAGTGCTCGGTTATTTTGCTTGTTGCTATATACCTGCCTATTGCCCTAATTTTCAGCCTATGCTCCTGGTTTCTGATCCTTGATTCCCCGGATGATTGCTTCTGCCTGCTTCCTGACCTAACTCCAGATTGCTCTACTACTTCTGCCTGACTGCGGTTTTCGTTTACTTTTCCTGCTCCTGCTTCTTGAAATTCTTCTATTCATTAAAAGCCTCCAAGCCACTGCAGAGCCTCTGGGACCCTGTCTCCACTTCCATGTGTTCCTAAGGGTTGTGATAGTAAGGGAGTGCTGTTCCGCTGCAATTCCATCAGCTCCACAAATTCTCCAGGTGGGTGTGACAAGAAGTAACTTCAGCTTTCTAGTTCTTGTTTCCCCACAAATTCCCACCAGATCTTTTTTTGCTATAAATCATGGAATTCTAGTGAAATGTTTCTGCTCTGCCTGGTTTTTGAGTTGGGGGAAGATTATTGGAACTCCACCTAGATCAGCCATGGTTGCTTGCTCATGTATACAAACCCCTAGAATATGAACCCCAGTATATGAACCCCAATATATGGCCCCCCAGTATACGGACCCCAATATGCGAACCCCAGTGTCCAGTTCCAGAATCCAGTATATGGACCCCAGTGTGACAAAACCCACTGTTTTGCCTGCATAGGAGATATCCTCCTCCTAAGTACTATACCTGGGCCTTGAACCCCATTTATGTTTTCCCCATTCGGGAACTGCCAGCTCCAGAACAGCGACCACCCCTGGCTCATTAAATATCAAAGAAAACCACAGAATTAAGTGCTCTCTCTGTTCATATAACCGAACGCCACATGATGGTGAAAATGGCGGCCACGATCGTTGAGTGTCCTGAACTACAAGTCGGACACTCAACCGGAGAACACCCGTGAAAGTATACAAATGCTTGCTACATTCAGCGACAAGCCAGAAGAGCGCTGTTTGGTAGGTTTGTTCACAAAAACAAACGTTACCTATGAGCCAGGGGAACCGTTCGACTTTTTGTACATTTTGGAACTCCCGAAATGGACCAACCACTACCCCTGAAACTCTGGATCTGATTTGGACAGACGCCAAGTGTGCGCTCGGTCAAAACTTTACCCCGGTGGTGATTGGGCTGTATTCGAGGGATCTGAGCGCTATTTGGACAACTTGGGTGCTCAGATCCAGGCTATCCGGGGATATAATATTTGTGGGGGTTCCTATATGTTTTGTATGTAATTTTTATTTATTTTAATATTTTATGTTTTATGCCGAGTCACTCTGACACAGAAAATTGTAGCCATTTTGTGGGAGTGTTCTGGGCGCTTCTTCCAGTCTCCTGATTTTGTATATAAGTGGGCCAGTTGGCCATAATAAAATCATTTGTTTCTACCCTTTATCAATTCTAGGCTGATTTTTGGGGAACTTGGGGCTATAATCACTATTTCGTTTGGGACTCGAGATATTTATAACAGAGATTTTTAATTTATAAGCCGGAGTATAGGGGATCCGTTACACCCAGTATATGCACCTTAGTATATGGACCCCAATATACGGACCCTAGTGTACAGAACCTAGTATACGGACACCAATACAAAGACCCCAGTATATGGATCCCAGAATATGAACACCAGTGAACAGACCCCAGTATATGAACCCAAGTATATGGATCCCAGTGTACAGATCCCAGTGTGACGGACCGCCTGGCACCCTGACTGGGTACCTTCACCAATCCATGCTTCCTAGCTGTCACTGAGTACCATAAGCACCGCACGGGACACCACTGGCTGAGGTCTCGCCTTCCCTTCTCACCCTGGACCAAACTCCTGGATCCAGCTCCCAGTGAGAAGACCTCTCCTCCAAGAGAGTATAGCAGCGTAGCCCTTACAAGAGCTAGTGATTATAGCAATCCAAAGAACAACCACAGGAGCAGGGATTATAGCTGGTATAGCGGTTCCCTCAATCACGAGATGAGGCTCTGTGTTGAGGGTAAGAAAGAAATAATTTATTGGCAGTCACAAGTGGCCTTATATGCAGGTCCCCATGCAATGGGCACTCCCCCCTGGACCTGAGAGTAAACCACAGTAGAAACAAATACACAATTACATTGGCTCTCTGATCCAGGACACTCCCATACATAAACAGATAATCTCTCCTCTGTGCCAATTCTCTCCAAACATAGAAAAACATACTTTTTCCCAAACACACCAAAAGAACCTTAAAAATACATAAAACCCCACAAAAGTTACATCCCCTGATAAATCTGGGTGACCAACATATCCAAAAATCAACCAGATTGGTTCAGGGGTTCAGGAATTTCATGGTAGTCATAGTTTTGGCCGACCGCACGAATGGTCTCATGCCCAAAACGGTTTGATGCCGAAAGCGTTCGGTTCTATGGAAAGGGCCGAACCAGGGGGAATAAAATATGGGTCTTTACAGTAGCTGACCTGGCCCATAGTCTTTTGGCAGGAGGCTGGTAACCAGGCCCCGCCAAAAATCTGTGGCGAGGTTCTGTTCGCCACATATCTTCCCCACCCCAAGGGAAGACTAACCAGGTACCTGACCTGCTGCCGGTAGGTACCGGAGTTAGTCTGGCAACCCACCCAAAAACAATTCGTTAGTCGGGTAGTCTCCGGTGCAAGGTTCTGTCCTGTCTGTCCCAAGTTGATGTGTGGGGGTATGTCACCATTGGTAGCTTCTTTGCTCCCAGCCTTGGCGCAGCCTGGGCTTAGGGGGCAGAGGCCAGCGGCACTCTGCTCTGTAGCCAGCATTTCTGCAAGGGTGGCCTGCGGGTATTCAGGCCCTGGACAATGGGAAAGGGGAGGGCAGAGGCCAGCTGCTCTCTGCCCGGATGCCAGCTCTTCTGCTGGAGGGAGGTTAGTGGAGATCGCTGTCCCATCCACTATCCACAGGACTCAGTTGGGCATCTGCTGCGGGGAGGAGTGATCACTCACCAGCTCCCCTTGGGATTCCTTCTGGAGCTGTTGGGGATCTGGGCCGGTTGCCCAGCATCCCTGTAGGGCCAGTGGAGAAACCTCGGTCCCATCTCCACTTGCCAGTAGGGGTTCCACAGGATCAGTCTATTAGGTCTCCCTGCAATTGGGAAGCGGGACCAGCTGTCTCCTCTTCTGGTATATCTGGCTGCCGCTGGGGAGAGGGACCGGTTGGCTCCTCTCCCTGTAAGGTAAGCTGCCGCTGGGGAGTAGGACCAACTGTCCCTACTCACGGTAACTCCGGCTGTAGTTGAGGATCTGGGCCAGCTTCCCAGCATCCCTGTAGGGCCAGTGGAGAGATCTCGGTCCCATCTCCACCTACCAACTGGGGGTCTAACCAGCTGTAGGGTTGTAGCTCTGGGTCTGCCACGCAGCTCTCCTGCTCTCCCTGCAGGGTATATTGGGGCCGAATTGAGCTGAGCAGGTGTTTGTAATTCTGCTCCAGCTCCCATTCCATGGTGGCCAGATGGATCAGGTCTGGCCCTAGGTCGCCAGCTATAGGAAGATACAGCTGAGCTTCCCTATTGTTGTGTACGTCCCAAAATCGGGACCCTCCAGCACTCCCGAACTCCAGTTCGGCAAAGGCTTCCCATGACAGGCCAGGGCCCCCGTAATCCTTGCCCTCGGCCTGTCATGCTCAGGCATCCAGGGAACATACTGAATAGTGTACCACCTTAGCGCCTGGTATGGGTTGTCGAGCCACAGTTCTTTCCATACCAGGTGATCAAGCTCTGTCATCCCACTCATCCAGGGGCTGCTCTCTATCCGCAGCGCCACTCGTACCTGTAGCCTCTGCTCCTCGCTGGGGAAACTCTCACCACGCCGATGCTGTACACCTTCCAGGGCCTCGTCCCAAAGCTCCTTTCTAGTCACATCTCTGTAGTCAAGTATGTCCTCCTCTGATACAGGCCCATCCTATTGGGCCAAGTGGTGCTGCAGCCTTCAGCAAAACTCCTCCTCATATGCGAAGGCTGTCCAGGGACTAGCTGGTTCCATACCGCTGTAGACAGGTCAACTCCTTAGGAAGCCATCCCACTGCTGCCACCAGATGTGACGTACCGCCTGGCACCCTGACTGGGTGCCTCAGCCAATCGCTGCTTCCTAGTAGCCTGGAGTACTATAAGCACCACACCGGACACCATAAGCACCGTGGCCCCTTAGCCGCCACAGCATGGCTGGGGTCTTGCTGTCCTCCACCCACCCTGGACCTAAGACAAGGATCCAGCTTCCAGTGGGTGGACCTCTCCTACTCCGGAGAGTCTAGCAGGTATAGCTGTGTAGCTCTTAGAAGAGCTAGTGATTATAGCCAGTATAGTAATCCGAAGCAGGTATAGCTGTTCCCTACAATCACGAGACAAGGCTGCGTGTTGAGGGTGAAGAGGACTGATTTTAATGGGACCACACTTGGCCTTTTATAACAGTCTCCATGCAATGGGCACTCCCACCTGAACCTGAGAGTAAACCACAGTAGAAACACATACACAATCACATTGGCTCTCAGATCCAGGACACTCCCATACAAACTAGGTCAATCCCTCCTCTGTACCAGGGAGATAATTGAGTCATGAAACGAACTAAACTCAATTATCTCCAGACACAAAAACACACAATTTTATAAAAACCCCAAAAAATATTTAAAATATACAAACTCCTCACAAAAGTTACATCCCCTGATAGCCCTGATCTGGGTGAACAACATATCGGTGAAGGGGTTAATGGATGATGCAGGATTCTGGCAGGGAAGGGGTTAAGGGATGAGATCCAGGATTCTGGCAGGTGAGGGTTTAAGAGATGAGATACAGGATTCAGGCAGGGAAGGGGTTAAGGGATGATCTGGGATTCTGGCAGGGAAAGGGATAAGGGATGAGATAAAGGATTCTGGCAGGGAAGGGGTTAAGGGATGATACAGGATTCTGGCAGGGAAGGGGTTAAGGGATAATCCAGGATTCGGGCAGGGAAGGGGTTAAGGGATGATTCAGGATAATGGCAGGGAAGGCGTTAAGGGATGAGATCCAGGATTCTGGTAGGGAAGGGGTTAAGGGATGATCCAGGATTCTGGCAGGGAAGGGGTTAAGGGATGATCCAGGATTCTTGCAGGGAAGGGGTTAAAGAATGAAAACTAGGATTCTGGCAGGGAAGGGGTTAAGGGATGAGATCCAGGATTCTGGCAGGGAAGGGGTTAAGGGATGATCCAGGATTCTGGCATGGAAAGGGATAATCCAGGATTCTGGCATGGAAGGGGTTAAGGGATGATCCAGGATTCTGGCAGGGAAGGGGTTAAGGGATGATCCAGGATTCTTGCAGGGAAGGGGTTAAAGAATGAAAACTAGGATTCTGGCAGGGAAGGGGTTAAGGGATGAGATCCAGGATTCTGGCAGGGAAGGGGTTAAGGGATGATCCAGGATTCTGGCATGGAAGGGGTTAAGGGATAATCCAGGATTCTGGCATGGAAGGGGTTAAGGGATGATCCAGGATTCTGGCAGGGAAGGGGTTAAGGGATGAGATCCAGGATTCTGGCAGGGAAGGTGTTAAGGGATGATCCAGGATTCTGGCAGGGAATGGGTTAAGGGATGATACAGGATTCTGGCAGGGAAGGGGTTAAGGGATGAAACAGGATTCTGGCATGGAAGGGGTTAAGGGATAATCCAGGATTCTGGCATGGAAGGGATTAAGGGATAATCCAGGATTCTGGCAGGGAAGGGGTTACAGGATGATCCAGGATTCTGGCAGGGAAGGGGTTAAGGGATGATCCAGGATTCTGGCAGGGAAGGGGTTAAGGGATGAGATCCAGGATTCTGGCAGGGAAGGGGTTAAGGGATGATCCAGAATTCTGGCAGGGAAGGGGTTAAGGGATGATACAGGATTCTGGCAGGGAAGGGGTTAAGGGATGATACAGGATTCTGGCAGGGAAGGGGTTAAGGGATGAGATCCAGGATTCTGGCAGGGAAGGGGTTAAGGGATGAGATCCAGGATTCTGGCAGGGAAGGGGTTAAGGGATGATCCAGGATTCTGGCAGGGAAGGGGTTAAGGGATGATCCAGGAATCTGGCAGGGAAGGGGTTAAGGGATGATCCAGGATTCTGGTAGGGAAGGGGTTAAGGGATGATCCAGGATTCTGGCAGGGAAGGGGTTAAGGGATGATATCCAGGATTCTGGCAGGGAAGGGGTTAAGGGATGATACAGGATTCTGGCAGGGAAGGGGTTAAGGAATGATCCAGGATTCTGGCAGGAAAGGGGTTAAGGGATGATCCAGGATTCTGGCAGGGAAGGGGTTAAAGGATGAGATCCAGGATTCTGGCAGGGAAGGGGTTAAGGGATGATCCAGGATTCTGGCAGGAAGGCTATGGATAGTCCGGTGATTCTGGCAGGAAGGGGTTGGGCGGGATAGTCCAGGATTCTGGCAGGAAGGGTTATGATAATCCAGATTCTGGCAGGAAGGGGGTTATGGACAATCCAGATTCTGGCAGGGAAGGGGTTAAGGATGAGATCCAGGATTCTGGCAGGAAGGGGTTATGGGATGATCCAGGACTTGGCAGGGAAGGTTATGGACAACCAGATTCTGGCAGGGAAGGGGTTAAGGGATGAGATCCAGGATTCTGGCAGGGAAGGGGTTAAGGGATGATCCAGAATTCTGGCAGGGAAGGGGTTAAGGGATGATACAGGATTCTGGCAGGGAAGGGGTTAAGGGATGATACAGGATTCTGGCAGGGAAGGGGTTAAGGGATGAGATCCAGGATTCTGGCAGGGAAGGGGTTAAGGGATGAGATCCAGGATTCTGGCAGGGAAGGGGTTAAGGGATGATCCAGGATTCTGGCAGGGAAGGGGTTAAGGGATGATCCAGGATTCTGGCAGGGAAGGGGTTAAGGGATGATACAGGATTCTGGCAGGGAAGGGGTTAAGGGTTCATTCCTGGAATTTTTTGGAATCCAGTAGCTTGAAGTCGGAATGTACCAAAACCGCAGACAGGTTGGTGGGGGAGGAGCTGAGCGCAACCTGTGTAGAGAATGGTTTGCTCTGCCAGTTTCAGGTCCCCCTCCCCCTCCTGCGGTGAGATGGTTCAGCCTGCTGGAAGATCCTATCTCAGCTCAGAGTATACAGAGTGCTACCTGCAGCCAGAGAGGTGAGAGCTGGGGGTCTGTCTGTGTCTGTCTGTGTGTGCTGGGGGTCTGTCTGTCTGTGTGTGTGTCTGTGCTGGGGATCTGTCTGTGTGTGTTGGGGTCTGTCTGTATGTGTGTGTTTGTGTGCTGGGGGTCTGTGTGTGTGCTGGGAGCCTGTGTGTGTGTGTGCTGGGGGTCTGTGTGTGTGTGTGCTGGGGGTCTGTCTGTGTGTGCTGGGGGGGTCTCTGTGTGTGTCTGTGCTGGGGATCTGTCTGTCTGTGTGTTGGGGGTCTGTCTGTGTGTGCGCTGGGAGCCTGTGTGTGTGTGTGTGTCTGTGCTGGGGATCTGTCTGTGTGTGCTGGGGATCGGTCTGTGTGTGTGCTGGGGATCGGTCTGTGTGTGCTGGCGGTCTGTCTGTGTGTGCGCGCTGGGGGTCTGTCTGTTTGTGAGTGCGCGCACGCTGGGGTCTGTGTGCGTGCGCGCTGGGGGTCTGTGTGTGCGCGCGCTGGTGGTCTATGTGTCTGTGTGCTGGGGATATGTGTTTGTGTGGGTGTGTGTGTCCTAGCCATCTGCATTTGTGTGTTTTGGGGATCTGTCTGTATGGCTGTATGAGTTTAAAGTTACCAAGATGGGATCCAGGTTCCTGTCAGTGGGGACTCGGTGAGTTCAGGGTTACCTGGTTCCCTGTTAGTGGGGACTCGGTGAGTTCAGGGTTACCTGGTTCCCTGTCTGTAGGGACTCGGTGAGTTCAGGGTTACCTGGTTCCCTGTCTGTAGGGACTCGGTGAGTTCAGGGTTACCTGGTTCCCTGTTAGTGGGGACTCGGTGAGTTCAGGGTTACCTGGTTCCCTGTCAGTGGGGACTCGGTGAGTTCAGGGTTACCTGATTCCCTGTCAGTGGGGACTCGGTGAGTTCAGGGTTACCTGGTTCCCTGTTAGTGGGGACTCGGTGAGTTCAGGGTTACCTGGTTCCC
>OW240920.1:149927025-149991468 GCA_933207985.1 Pelobates cultripes | reverse complement strand
AAGGGATGATCCAGGATTCTGGCAGGGAAGGGGTTAAGGGATGAGATCCAGGATTCTGGCAGGGAAGGGGTTAAGGGATAATCCAGGATTATGGCAGGGAAGGGGTTAAGGGATGATCCAGGATTCTGGCAGGGAAGGGGTTAAGGGATGAGATCCAGGATTCTGGCAGGGAAGGGGTTAAGGGATAATCCAGGATTCTGGCAGGGAAGGGCCATGGACAATCCAGGATTCTGGCAGGAAGGGCTAAGGATAACCAGGATCTGGCAGGAAGGGGTTATGACAATCCAGATTCTGGCAGGGAAGGGCTAAGGACAATCCAGATTCTGGCAGGAAGGGGTTAAGGGATGATCCAGATTCCGCAGGAAGGCTGGCGGGACGAGATCCAGGATCTGGTGGAAGGGGCTATGGACATCCAGGATTCCTGGCAGGAAGGGTTAAGGATGATCCAGGATTTTGGCAGGAAGGGGTTGAAGGGATGAGATCCAGGATCTGGCAGGGAAGGGGTTAAGGGATAATCCAGGATTCTGGCAGGGAAGGGGTTAAGGGATGATCCAGGATTCTGGCAGGGAAGGGGTTAAGGGATGAGATCCAGGATTCTGGCAGGGAAGGGGTTAAGGGATGATCCAGGATTCTGGCAGGGAAGGGGTTAAGGGATGATCCAGGATTCTGGCAGGGACGGGGTTAAGGGATGATCCAGGATTCTGGTAGGGAAGGGGTTAAGGGATGATCCAGGATTCTGGCAGGGAAGGGGTTAAGGGATGATCCAGGATTCTGGCAGGAAGTTGCCAGGATGAGATCCAGGACTTTGGCAGGAAGGGCTAAGGGATGATCCAGGATTGTGGCAGGGAAGGGGTTAAGGGATGATCCAGGATTCTGGCAGGGAAGGGGTTAAGGGATGAGATCCAGGATTCTGGCAGGGAAGGGGTTAAGGGATGATCCAGAATTCTGGCAGGGAAGGGGTTAAGGGATGATACAGGATTCTGGCAGGGAAGGGGTTAAGGGATGATACAGGATTCTGGCAGGGAAGGGGTTAAGGGATGAGATCCAGGATTCTGGCAGGGAAGGGGTTAAGGGATGAGATCCAGGATTCTGGCAGGGAAGGGGTTAAGGGATGATCCAGGATTCTGGCAGGGAAGGGGTTAAGGGATGATCCAGGATTCTGGCAGGGAAGGGGTTAAGGGATGATACAGGATTCTGGCAGGGAAGGGGTTAAGGGTTCATTCCTGGAATTTTTTGGAATCCAGTAGCTTGAAGTCGGAATGTACCAAAACCGCAGACAGGTTGGTGGGGGAGGAGCTGAGCGCAACCTGTGTAGAGAATGGTTTGCTCTGCCAGTTTCAGGTCCCCCTCCCCCTCCTGCGGTGAGATGGTTCAGCCTGCTGGAAGATCCTATCTCAGCTCAGAGTATACAGAGTGCTACCTGCAGCCAGAGAGGTGAGAGCTGGGGGTCTGTCTGTGTCTGTCTGTGTGTGCTGGGGGTCTGTCTGTCTGTGTGTGTGTCTGTGCTGGGGATCTGTCTGTGTGTGTTGGGGTCTGTCTGTATGTGTGTGTTTGTGTGCTGGGGGTCTGTGTGTGTGCTGGGAGCCTGTGTGTGTGTGTGCTGGGGGTCTGTGTGTGTGTGTGCTGGGGGTCTGTCTGTGTGTGCTGGGGGGGTCTCTGTGTGTGTCTGTGCTGGGGATCTGTCTGTCTGTGTGTTGGGGGTCTGTCTGTGTGTGCGCTGGGAGCCTGTGTGTGTGTGTGTGTCTGTGCTGGGGATCTGTCTGTGTGTGCTGGGGATCGGTCTGTGTGTGTGCTGGGGATCGGTCTGTGTGTGCTGGCGGTCTGTCTGTGTGTGCGCGCTGGGGGTCTGTCTGTTTGTGAGTGCGCGCACGCTGGGGTCTGTGTGCGTGCGCGCTGGGGGTCTGTGTGTGCGCGCGCTGGTGGTCTATGTGTCTGTGTGCTGGGGATATGTGTTTGTGTGGGTGTGTGTGTCCTAGCCATCTGCATTTGTGTGTTTTGGGGATCTGTCTGTATGGCTGTATGAGTTTAAAGTTACCAAGATGGGATCCAGGTTCCTGTCAGTGGGGACTCGGTGAGTTCAGGGTTACCTGGTTCCCTGTTAGTGGGGACTCGGTGAGTTCAGGGTTACCTGGTTCCCTGTCTGTAGGGACTCGGTGAGTTCAGGGTTACCTGGTTCCCTGTCTGTAGGGACTCGGTGAGTTCAGGGTTACCTGGTTCCCTGTTAGTGGGGACTCGGTGAGTTCAGGGTTACCTGGTTCCCTGTCAGTGGGGACTCGGTGAGTTCAGGGTTACCTGATTCCCTGTCAGTGGGGACTCGGTGAGTTCAGGGTTACCTGGTTCCCTGTTAGTGGGGACTCGGTGAGTTCAGGGTTACCTGGTTCCCTGTCAGTGGGGACTCGGTGAGTTCAGGGTTACCTGATTCCCTGTCAGTGGGGACTCGGTGAGTTCAGGGTTACCTGGTTCCCTGTCAGTGGGGACTCGGTGAGTTCAGGGTTACCTGGTTCCCTGTTAGTGGGGACTCGGTGAGTTCAGGGTTACCTGGTTCCCTGTTAGTGGGGACTCGGTGAGTTCAGGGTTACCTGGTTCCCTGTCAGTGGGGACTCGGTGAGTTCAGGGTTACCTGGTTCCCTGTCAGTGGGGACTCGGTGAGTTCAGGGTTACCTGGTTCCCTGTCAGTGGGGACTCGGTGAGTTCAGGGTTACCTGGTTCCCTGTCAGTGGGGACTCGGTGAGTTCAGGGTTACCTGGTTCCCTGTTAGTGGGGACTCGGTGAGTTCAGGGTTACCTGGTTCCCCGTCAGTGGGGACTCGGAGTTCAGGTTACCTGTTCAGGGTCGGTGAGTTCAGGGTTACCTGGTTCCCCGTCAGTGGGACTCCGTGAGTTCAGGGTTACCTGGTTCCCTGTCAGTGGGGACTCGGTGAGTTCAGGGTTACCTGGTTCCCCTGTTAGTGGGGACCGGTGAGTTCAGGGTTACCAGGTTCCTGTCAGTGGGGACTCGTGAGTTCAGGGTTACCTGGTTCCCGCCAGTGGGGACTCGGTGAGTTCAGGGTTACCTGGTTCCTGTCAGTGGGGACCCGGTGAGTTCAGGGTTACCAGGTTCCTGTCAGTGGGGACCCGGTGAGTTCAGGGTTACCAGGTTCCTGTCTGTGGGGACTCGGTGAGTTCAGGGTTACCAGGTTCCTGTCTGTGGGGACTCGGTGAGTTCAGGGTTACCTGGTTCCCTGTCAGTGGGGACTCGGTGAGTTCAGGGTTACCTGGTTCCCTGTTAGTGGGGACTCGGTGAGTTCAGGGTTACCTGGTTCCCTGTTAGTGGGGACTCGGTGAGTTCAGGGTTACCTGGTTCCTGTCAGTGGGGACCCGGTGAGTTCAGGGTTACCAGGTTCCTGTCAGTGGGGACCCGGTGATTTCAGGCTTACCAGGTTCCTGTCAGTGGGGACCCGGTGAGTTCAGGGTTACCAGGTTCCTGTCAGTGGGGACTCGGTGAGTTCAGGGTTACCTGGTTCCTGTCAGTGGGGAGTCTGTGAGTTCAGGGTTACCAGGTTCCTGTCAGTGGGGACTCGGTGAGTTCAGGGTTACCTGGTTCCCTGTCAGTGGGGACTCGGTGAGTTCAGGGTTACCTGGTTCCCTGTCAGTGGGGACTCGGTGAGTTCAGGGTTACCTGGTTCCCTGTCAGTGGGGACTCGGTGAGTTCAGGGTTACCTGGTTCCCTGTCAGTGGGGACTCGGTGAGTTCAGGGTTACCTGGTTCCATGTCAGTGGGGACTCGGTGAGTTCAGGGTTACCTGGTTCCCTGTTAGTGGGGACTCGGTGAGTTCAGGGTTACCTGGTTCCCTGTCAGTGGGGACTCGGTGAGTTCAGGGTTACCTGGTTCCCTGTTAGTGGGGACTCGGTGAGTTCAGGGTTACCTGGTTCCCTGTTAGTGGGGACTCGGTGAGTTCAGGGTTACCTGGTTCCTGTCAGTGGGGACCCGGTGAGTTCAGGGTTACCAGGTTCCTGTCAGTGGGGACCCGGTGATTTCAGGCTTACCAGGTTCCTGTCAGTGGGGACCCGGTGAGTTCAGGGTTACCAGGTTCCTGTCAGTGGGGACTCGGTGAGTTCAGGGTTACCTGGTTCCTGTCAGTGGGGAGTCTGTGAGTTCAGGGTTACCAGGTTCCTGTCAGTGGGGACTCGGTGAGTTCAGGGTTACCTGGTTCCCTGTCAGTGGGGACTCGGTGAGTTCAGGGTTACCTGGTTCCCTGTCAGTGGGGACTCGGTGAGTTCAGGGTTACCTGATTCCCTGTCAGTGGGGATTCGGTGAGTTCAGGGTTACCAGGTTCCTGTCAGTGGGGATTCGGTGAGTTCAGGGTTACCTGGTTCCTGTCAGTGGGGACTCGGTGAGTTCAGGGTTACCAGGTTCCTGTCAGTGGGGACCTGGTGATTTCAGGGTTACCAGGTTCCTGTCAGTGGGGATTCGGTGAGTTCAGGGTTACCAGGTTCCTGTCAGTGGGGATTCGGTGAGTTCAGGGTTACCTGGTTCCTGTCAGTGGGGACTCGGTGAGTTCAGGGTTACCAGGTTCCTGTCAGTGGGGACCTGGTGATTTCAGGGTTACCAGGTTCCTGTCAGTGGGGATTCGGTGAGTTCAGGGTTACCAGGTTCCTGTCAGTGGGGATTCGGTGAGTTCAGGGTTACCTGGTTCCCTGTCAGTGGGGACTCGGTGAGTTCAGGGTTACCTGGTTCCTGTCAGTGGGGACTCGGAGAGTTCAGGGTTACCTGGTTCCTGTTAGTGGGGACTCGGAGAGTTCAGGGTTACCTGGTTCCTGTCAGTGGGGACTCGGAGAGTTCAGGGTTACCAGGTTCCTGTCAGTGGGGACTCGGTGAGTTTAGGGTTACCTGGTTCCTGTCAGTGGAGACTCGGTGAGTTCAGGTTTACCAGGTGGAATATAAGGTGTACATTAGTGGGTTGTTTGGGACTCATTCACTAACTGTGAGCTTTCAGGGGCCGAGCCTCCCCATCACATGAGCTGAATATGTGGCTTCAATGAGTCAATGTGTGTTTGGATATTGAGTAACAACCTGTAAGGTGTATAAAAAAAATTCATCACCCACTTCCTGCTTGCAATTATTTCGTAACCCTTTCTACTGCAGCAATACAGTGTCGGTATCTGTTAACAGTTCATGAGATACCAGCAGGTCGGGGTTCTATTAATACAGTATGTAGTATTAGATAGTAGGTCGGGGTTCTATTAATACAGTATGTAGTATTAGATAGTAGGTCGGGGTTCTATTAATACAGTATGTAGTATTAGATAGTAGGTCGGCGTTCTATTAATACAGTATGTAGTATTAGATAGCAGGTCGAGGTTCTATTAATACAGTATGTAGTATTAGATAGCAGGTCGGGGTTCTATTAATACAGTATGTAGTATTAGATAGCAGGTCGAGGTTCTATTAATACAGTAAGTAGTATTAGATGGCAGGTCGGGGTTCTATTAATGCAGTATGTAGTATTAGATAGCAGGTCGAGGTTCTATTAATACAGTAAGTAGTATTAGATGGCAGGTCAGGGTTCTATTAATGCAGTATGTAGTATTAGATGGCAGGTCGGGGTTCTATTATTGCAGTATGTAGTATTAGATAGCAGGTCGAGGTTGGTATTAATACAGTATGTAGTATTAGATGGTAGGTCGAGGTTGGTATTAATGCAGTATGTAGTATTAGATGGCAGGTCGAGGCTGGTATTAATGCAGTATGTAGTATTAGATGGTAGGTCGAGGTTGGTATTAATACAGTATGTAGTATTAGATGGCAGGTCGAGGTTGGTATTAATGCAGTATGTAGTATTAGATGGCAGGTCGAGGCTGGTATTAATGCAGTATGTAGTATTAGATGGCAGGTCGAGGCTGGTATTAATGCAGTATGTAGTATTAGATGGCAGGTCGAGGTTGGTATTAATGCAGTATGTATGTAGTATTAGATGGCAGGTCGAGGTTGGTATTAATACAGTATGTAGTATTAGATGGCAGGTCGAGGTTGGTATTAATACAGTACGTAGTATTATTGGCAGGTCGTAGGTTGGTATTAATACAGGCGTAGTATTAGATGGTGGTGGTCGAGGTTCTATTAATGCAGTATGGCATTAGAGGCAGGTCAGTTCTTTTTAATACAGTATGTAGTATTAGATGGCAGGCCTGAGGCTGGTACTAATGCAGCATGTAGTATTAGATAGCAGGTCGAGGCTGGCATTAATAATAGTATGGTAATAGATGGTAGGTCGAGGTTGGTATTAATGCAGTATGTAGTATTAGATGGCAGGTCGAGGCTGGTATTAATGCAGTATGTAGTATTAGATGGCAGGTCGAGGTTGGTATTAATGCAGTATGTAGTATTAGATGGCAGGTCGAGGTTGGTATTAATGCAGTATGTAGTATTAGATGGCAGGTCGAGGTTGGTATTAATGCAGTATGTAGTATTAGATGGCAGGTCGAGGTTGGTATTAATGCAGTATGTAGTATTAGATGGCAGGTCGAGGTTGGTATTAATACAGTATGTAGTATTAGTTGGCAGGTCGAGGTTGGTATTAATACAGTATGTAGTATTAGATGGTAGGTCGAGGTTCTATTAATGCAGTATGTAGTATTAGATGGCAGGTCGGGGTTCTTTTAATACAGTATGTAGTATTAGATGGCAGGTCGAGGTTGGTATTAATGCAGTATGTAGTATTAGATAGCAGGTCGAGGTTGGTATTAATGCAGTATGTAGTATTAGATGGCAGGTCGAGGCTGGCATTAATGTAGTATGTAGTATTAGATGGCAGGTCGAGGTTGGTATTAATGCAGTATGTAGTATTAGATGGCAGGTCGAGGTTGGTATTAATGCAGTATGTAGTATTAGATGGCAGGTCGGAGTTCTATTAATACAGTATGTAGTATTAGATGGTAGGTCGAGGTTGGTATGAATTTAGTATTAGATGGCAGGTCGAGGTTGGTATTATTGCAGTATGTAGTATTAGATGGCAGGTCGAGGTTGGTATTATTGCAGTATGTAGTATTAGATGGCAGGTCGAGGTTGGTATTAATGCAGTATGTAGTATTAGATGGTATAATGAGGTTGGTATTAGATGGCAAGGTCGAGTTGGTATTACGCAGTATGTAGTATTAGATGGTAACGAGGTTGGTATTAATGCAGTATGTAGTATTACATGGCAGGTCGAGGTTGGTATTAATGCAGTATGTAGTATTAGATGGCAGGTCGAGGTTGGTATTATTGCAGCATGTAGTATTAGATGTAGGTCGAGGTTGGTATTTAATAATAGTATGTAGTGTATTAGATGGTTGGTCAAGGCTGGTATTAATACAGTATGTAGTATTAGATGGCAGGTCGGTGTTGGTATTAATACAGTATGTAGTATTAGGATGGCAGGTCGAGGTTGGTATTATTGCAGTATGTAGTGCTTAGATTGGGTAAGGGTCGTGGGTTCTATTAATGCAGTATGTAGTATTAGATAGCAAGTCAGTTCTATTAATGCAGCATGTAGGCATTAGATGGCAGGCTCCAGGTTGGTATTAATGCAGTATGTAGTATTAGATGGCAGGTCGAGGTTGGTATTAATACAGTATGTAGTATTAGATGGCAGGTCGAGGTTGGTATTATTGCAGTATGTAGTATTAGATGGTAGGTCGAGGTTGGTATTATTGCAGTATCTAGTATTAGATGGTAGGTCGAGGTTGGTATTAATGTAGTATTAGATGGCAGGTCGAGGTTGGTATTATTGCAGTATGTAGTATTAGATGGCAGGTCGAGGCTGGTATTATTGCAGTATGTAGTATTAGATGGCAGGTCGAGGTTGGTATTAATGCAATATGTAGTATTAGATGGCAGGTCGAGGCTGGTATTAATGCAGTATGTAGTATTAGATGGCAGGTCGAGGTTGGTATTATTGCAGTATCTAGTATTAGATGGTAGGTCGAGGTTGGTATTAATGTAGCATTAGATGGCAGGTCGAGGTTGGTATTATTGCAGTATGTAGTATTAGATGGCAGGTCGAGGCTGGTATTATTGCAGTATGTAGTATTAGATGGCAGGTCGAGGTTGGTATTAATGCAGTATGTAGTATTAGATGGCAGGTCGAGGCTGGTATTAATGCAGTATGTAGTATTAGATGTAGCAGGTCGCAGGTTGGTATTACCGCAGTATGTAGTGTATTAGATGGCAGGCTCCAGGTTGGTATTAATGCAGTATGCAAAGTAATAGATGGTAGGTCGAGGTTGGCATTGGCCGCAGTATGTAGTATTAGATGGCAGGTCGAGGTTGGTATTAATGCAGTATGTAGTATTAGATGGCAGGTCGAGGTTGGTATTATTGCAGTATGTAGTATTAGATGGTAGGTCGAGGTT
Source organism: Pelobates cultripes (assembly GCA_933207985.1). Lineage (NCBI taxonomy): Eukaryota > Metazoa > Chordata > Amphibia > Anura > Pelobatidae > Pelobates > Pelobates cultripes. Next base: position 149,983,097 of record OW240920.1, on the reverse strand, counting down.
GTTATTAATGCAGTATGTAGTATTAGATGGCAGGTCGAGGCTGGTATTAATGCAGTATGTAGTATTAGATGGCAGGTCGAGGTTGGTATTAATGCAGTATGTAGTATTAGATGGCAGGTCGAGGTTGGTATTAATGCAGTATGTAGTATTAGATGGCAGGTCGAGGTTGGTATTAATGCAGTATGTAGTATTAGATGGCAGGTCGAGGTTGGTATTAATGCAGTATGTAGTATTAGATGGCAGGTCGAGGTTGGTATTAATGCAGTATGTAGTATTAGATGGTAGGTCGAGGTTGGTATTAATGCAGTATGTAGTATTAGATGGCAGGTCGAGGTTGGTATTAATGCAGTATGTAGTATTAGATGGTAGGTCGAGGTTGGTATTAATGCAGTATGTAGTATTTGATGGCAGGTCGAGGCTGGTATTAATACAGTATGTAGTATTAGATGGCAGGTCGAGGTTGGTATTAATGCAGTATGTAGTATTAGATGGCAGGTCGAGGTTGGTATTATTGCAGTATGTAGTATTAGATGGTAGGTCGAGGTTGGTATTAATGCAGTATGTAGTATTAGATGGCAGGTCGAGGTTGGTATTAATGCATTTTGTAGTATTAGATGGCAGGTCGGAGTTCTATTAATACAGTATGTAGTATTAGATGGTAGGTCGAGGTTGGTATTATTGCAGTATGTAGTATTAGATGGCAGGTCGAGGTTGGTATTATTGCAGTATGTAGTATTAGATGGCAGGTCGAGGTTGGTATTAATGCAGTATGTAGTATTAGATGGCAGGTCGAGGTTGGTATTATTGCAGTATGTAGTATTAGATGGCAGGTCGAGGCTCGTATTATTGCAGTATGTAGTATTAGATGGCAGGTCGAGGTTGGTATTAATGCAGTATGTAGTATTAGATGGCAGGTCGAGGTTGGTATTATTGCAGTATGTAGTATTAGATGGCAGGTCGAGGTTGGTATTAATACAGTATGTAGTATTAGATGGCAGTTCGAGGTTGGTATTATTGCAGTATGTAGTATTAGATGGCAGGTCGAGGTTGGTATTAATACAGTATGTAGTATTAGATGGTAGGTCGAGGTTGGTATTATTGCTGTATGTAGTATTAGATGGCAGGTCGCGGTTGGTATTAATACAGTATGTAGTATTAGATGGTAGGTCGAGGTTGGTATTATTACAGTATGTAGTATTAGATGGCAGGTCGAGGTTGGTATTAATACAGTATGTAGTATTAGATGGTAGGTCGAGGTTGGTATTAATACAGTATGTAGTATTAGATGGTAGGTCGAGGTTGGTATTAATACAGTATGTAGTATTAGATGGCAGGTCGGGGTTCTATTATTGCAGTATGTAGTATTAGATGGCAGGTCGAGGTTGGTATTAATACAGTATGTAGTATTAGATGGTAGGTCGAGGTTGGTATTAATACAGTATGTAGTATTAGATGGTAGGTCGAGGTTGGTATTAATACAGTATGTAGTATTAGATGGTAGGTCGAGGTTGGTATTAATACAGTATGTAGTATTAGATGGCAGGTCGAGGTTGGTATTAATACAGTATGTAGTATTAGATGGTAGGTGGAGGCTGGTATTATTGCAGTATGTAGTATTAGATGGCAGGTCGAGGTTGGTATTAATACAGTATGTAGTATTAGATGGCAGGTCGAGGTTGGTATTATTGCAGTATGTAGTATTAGATGGCAGGTCGAGGTTGGTATTAATGGAGTATGTAGTATTAGATGGCAGGTCGAGGTTGGTATTAATGGAGTATGTAGTATTAGATGGCAGGTCGAGGTTGGTATTATTGCAGTATGTAGTATTAGATGGCAGGTCGAGGTTGGTATTAATGCAGTATGTAGTATCAGATGGCAGGTCGAGGTTGGTATTATTGCAGTATGTAGTATTAGATGGTAGGTCGAGGTTGGTATTAATACATTATGTAGTATTAGATGGCAGGTCGAGGTTGGTATTATTGCAGTATTTAGTGTTAGATGGCAGGTCGGGGTTCTATTAATGCAGTATGTAGTATTAGATAGCAAGTCGGGGTTCTATTAATGCAGTATGTAGTATTAGATGGCAGGTCGAGGTTGGTATTAATGCAGTATGTAGTATTAGATGGCAGGTCGAGGTTGGTATTAATACAGTATGTAGTATTAGATGGCAGGTCGAGGTTGGTATTATTGCAGTATGTAGTATTAGATGGTAGGTCGAGGTTGGTATTAATGTAGTATTAGATGGCAGGTCGAGGTTGGTATTATTGCAGTATGTAGTATTAGATGGCAGGTCGAGGCTGGTATTATTGCAGTATGTAGTATTAGATGGCAGGTCGAGGTTGGTATTAATGCAATATGTAGTATTAGATGGCAGGTCGAGGCTGGTATTAATGCAGTATGTAGTATTAGATGGCAGGTCGAGGTTGGTATTATTGCAGTATCTAATATTAGATGGTAGGTCGAGGTTGGTATTAATGTAGTATTAGATGGCAGGTCGAGGTTGGTATTATTGCAGTATGTAGTATTAGATGGCAGGTCGAGGCTGGTATTATTGCAGTATGTAGTATTAGATGGCAGGTCGAGGCTGGTATTATTGCAGTATGTAGTATTAGATGGCAGGTCGAGGTTGGTATTAATGCAATATGTAGTATTAGATGGCAGGTCGAGGTTGGTATTAATGCAGTATGTAGTATTAGATGGCAGGTCGAGGTTGGTATTATTGCAGTATGTAGTATTAGATGGTAGGTCGAGGTTGGTATTAATGCAGTATGTAGTATTAGATGGCAGGTCGAGGTTGGTATTAATGCATTTTGTAGTATTAGATGGCAGGTCGGAGTTCTATTAATACAGTATGTAGTATTAGATGGTAGGTCGAGGTTGGTATTATTGCAGTATGTAGTATTAGATGGCAGGTCGAGGTTGGTATTATTGCAGTATGTAGTATTAGATGGCAGGTCGAGGTTGGTATTAATGCAGTATGTAGTATTAGATGGTAGGTCGAGGTTGGTATTATTGCAGTATGTAGTATTAGATGGTAGGTCGAGGTTGGTATTATTGCAGTATGTAGTATTAGATGGCAGGTCGAGGTTGGTATTAATGCAGTATGTAGTATTAGATGGCAGGTCGAGGTTGGTATTATTGCAGTATGTAGTATTAGATGGTAGGTCGAGGTTGGTATTAATGCAGTATGTAGTATTAGATGGCAGGTCGAGGTTGGTATTAATGCAGTATGTAGTATTAGATGGCAGGTCGAGGTTGGTATTATTGCAGTATGTAGTATTAGATGGTAGGTCGAGGTTGTTATTAATGCAGTATGTAGTATTAGATGGCAGGTCGAGGCTGGTATTAATGCAGTATGTAGTATTAGATGGCAGGTCGAGGTTGGTATTAATGCAGTATGTAGTATTAGATGGCAGGTCGAGGTTGGTATTAATGCAGTATGTAGTATTAGATGGCAGGTCGAGGTTGGTATTAATGCAGTATGTAGTATTAGATGGCAGGTCGAGGTTGGTATTAATGCAGTATGTAGTATTAGATGGCAGGTCGAGGTTGGTATTAATGCAGTATGTAGTATTAGATGGCAGGTCGAGGTTGGTATTAATGCAGTATGTAGTATTAGATGGCAGGTCGAGGTTGGTATTAATGCAGTATGTAGTATTAGATGGTAGGTCGAGGTTGGTATTAATACAGTATGTAGTATTAGTTGGCAGGTCGAGGTTGGTATTAATACAGTATGTAGTATTAGATGGTAGGTCGAGGTTCTATTAATGCAGTATGTAGTATTAGATGGCAGGTCGGGGTTCTTTTAATACAGTATGTAGTATTAGATGGCAGGTCGAGGTTGGTATTAATGCAGTATGTAGTATTAGATGGTAGGTCGAGGTTGGTATTAATGCAGTATGTAGTATTAGATGGCAGGTCGAGGTTGGTATTAATGCAGTATGTAGTATTAGATGGTAGGTCGAGGTTGGTATTAATGCAGTATGTAGTATTAGATGGCAGGTCGAGGTGGTATTAATACAGTATGTAGTATTAGATGGCAGGTCGAGGTTGGTATTATTGCAGTATGTAGTATTAGATGGCAGGTCGAGGTTGGTATTATTGCAGTATGTAGTATTAGATGGCAGGTCGAGGTTGGTATTAATGCAGTATGTAGTATTAGATGGCAGGTCGAGGCTGGTATTAATGCAGTATGTAGTATTAGATGGCAGGTCGAGGTTGGTATTATTGCAGTATGTAGTATTAGATGGCAGGTCGAGGTTGGTATTAATGCAGTATGTAGTATTAGATGGCAGGTCGAGGCTGGTATTAATGCAGTATGTAGTATTAGATGGCAGGTCGAGGTTGGTATTAATGCAGTATGTAGTATTAGATGGCAGGTCGAGGTTGGTATTAATGCAGTATGTAGTATTAGATGGCAGGTCGAGGTTGGTATTAATACAGTATATAGTATTAGATGGCAGGTCGAGGTTGGTATTAATGCAGTATGTAGTATTAGATGGCAGGTCGAGGCTGGTATTATTGCAGTATGTAGTATTAGATGGCAGGTCGAGGTTGGTATTAATACAGTATGTAGTATTAGATGGCAGTTCGAGGTTGGTATTATTGCAGTATGTAGTATTAGATGGCAGGTCGAGGTTGGTATTAATACAGTATGTAGTATTAGATGGTAGGTCGAGGTTGGTATTATTGCTGTATGTAGTATTAGATGGCAGGTCGCGGTTGGTATTAATACAGTATGTAGTATTAGATGGTAGGTCGAGGTTGGTATTATTACAGTATGTAGTATTAGATGGCAGGTCGAGGTTGGTATTAATACAGTATGTAGTATTAGATGGTAGGTCGAGGTTGGTATTAATACAGTATGTAGTATTAGATGGTAGGTCGAGGTTGGTATTAATACAGTATGTAGTATTAGATGGCAGGTCGGGGTTCTATTATTGCAGTATGTAGTATTAGATGGCAGGTCGAGGTTGGTATTAATACAGTATGTAGTATTAGATGGTAGGTCGAGGTTGGTATTAATACAGTATGTAGTATTAGATGGTAGGTCGAGGTTGGTATTAATACAGTATGTAGTATTAGATGGCAGGTCGAGGTTGGTATTAATACAGTATGTAGTATTAGATGGTAGGTCGAGGTTGGTATTAATACAGTATGTAGTATTAGATGGCAGGTCGAGGTTGGTATTAATACAGTACTGTTATTGGGGTTTATTCCGCGTAAGAGAGAGGTGCTAGGTTCACATGACTCGATAGGTGTGTGCGTGTTTATAATTAAGGTTCTTATGTCATTGCAACTGGCAGTACATCAGCTCTAGTTGTCCTGCCCTCGTGACTCATTGGGAGCAGTATGGAGCAACAATTTTATATAATACTCTAAGCAGATCATAACACAGCATCCTGCGCTCTATCAACTGAAACTACTACAAAAACAATGGCTGCAGCCTTGTCACACGTAGTATGGTACTGTCACACGTAGTATGGTACTGTAGCAGAGTGTCCTGGAATTGGTGTAGATGGTGTAGGGAGCCGTAGTGGAATAGTATTGTCCTGGAATTGGTGTAGATGGTGTAGGGAGCTGTAGTGGAATAACAGTGTCCTGGAATTGGTGTAGATGGTGTAGGGAGCTGTAGTGGAATAGCAGTGTCCTGGAATTGGTGTAGATGGTGTAGGGAGCCGTAGTGGAAAAGCAGTGTCCTGGAATTGGTGTAGATGGTGTAGGGAGCCGTAGTGGAATAGCAGTGTTTTGGAATTGGTGTAGATGGTGTAGGGAGCCATAGTGGAATAGCAGTGTCCTGGAATTGGTGTAGATGGTGTAGGGAGCCGTAGTGGAATAGCAGTGTCCTGGAATTGGTGTAGATTCTGTTGGGAGCAGTAGTGGAATAGCAGTGTTTTGGAATTGGTGTAGATGGTGTAGGGAGCCATAGTGGAATAGCAGTGTCCTGGAATTGGTGTAGATTCTGTTGGGAGCAGTAGTGGAACTGATCCTGTGAGCTTGCGCTCTAATTTGACATGTTCTCTCTATGTTCCAGGCAGTGGGTGTAGATCGGGTGAAATAGATGGCGTGCAGCATTCTCTGTCACGGTGAACTATACCTGCAGTGCGAGGTGATAACTGACCTGGTAATCCTCCAAGTGTGATATTAAAGGGGCCCTTCTATAGCTGCAGAATTTCAGGTGAGCAATGTATCCCATTTACAGAGACTGTCCAGATAACTGTGTGTGCATGGAGGGTTATGTAATGGGCGAATCTGCAAAATCAACTTTTTTTTTCTTTTTTTTTTTTTATGTTGGTTTGTCTTCTTATTTTATACTTCCAATGTTAATCATGCCCTTTCCAATCCTCTTTCTCCTTTTTTTAGAGACCCTAGACTCTAATTTTGAATAATTGAATATGGAAGTTAAAGGTCTTTGGGGGATCTCCACTACAGGTAAAACATGCATTATCTCCTGCCTCCACCACCCCGCGCTGTGCGGCCCGTCGCCTCCTGCCTCCACCACCCTGCGCTGTGCCAAACGTGCCTACACCACGAGTCCCTTGAGAAGCCTGCTAGCTAGCCTCCTGCCCAAGGACTATGGGACATATACAAATACCCTGTTCAGGAGTTAAACCTCCCCAGCCACCATTAGTAGCTTGTCCTGGTTGCCCCTGGTTCGGCACTTTACCTTCATGCGAATGGAACCGAACAATGGTTTTCTGGTGGCCATTCGCATTAAACCAAACCCACGAATAGTCCTTGTAACATAAGCCCTGTCGTGGATTACAAAATTATTGCCGTTGAAACTCTTGTTGCAATATCCTGCACCTAATAACACATACGAATTTAAAAACGAACAAACCATATGTAATTTGTTCATATACCGAACAGTTTGCTGAACATTAAGCCAGTCGTGTGGATGCCACTGACTCATTTGATTCTATGCCAAACCGCAACTCTAACGTTCTAAGTGGTTCACTGGATCAATTCATATGCACGAACACGTGGCGCCGGCCGTCTTGTTTTGTCAAACGTGTCCAGTGGGATTTGGTCGTCGAGTGTATGGAACTATTTTCTGACACTCGATCTCCCGACCACCGCTGAGACTTCCAGGACCAGTCAGATTCTTGATAATCCATCCGAAGGTGGCATTCGGTAGAAAGAATATATGAATGAAGCAGCACACGACCATCACACTGTATTTCCCTGTGCCCAACAAGATCCACCTGGGTGGCAACCTTGTTGGGAAAGTTGCATAAAGAACCAGCCTTGGCCATTAAAGCTTCAGATCTGCTTAACCCTTAACACGTAGCCTTGTCTCGTGCTTGTAGGGAACCTGCTTCACAACTAATCACTAGCTCTTGTAAGAGCTCTATTACACCTCCAATTACTGGTTCGGCTGAGATGACATTAGGAGAATATAGCAACACAACTCCTCTCAAGGGAAAGGGCGTCTCTAACGGCATACAGCCCTCTGATACTCAGGGTGGCTGTTACAGTCCTCAGCGGTACTTAGCCGCGATAGCTTTGGAACTGATTTCGGCATGAGGACTTCTTGGGTTCCTGGTCACCTCAGCGGGACTTAGCCACAACTGATATGGAACTCTTTTTCAGGATAAGGTTACCGTGCGGTTCCCAGACAACTTGGTTCGCAGTTTTGAACCTCTTTGAAATCCGACCAGGAGAGCACTTTTTGGAGGGAAAGTGCCTGAGGCTAAAATGCACAAACCGTAACTGAGAGCCAGGAGTAACACCCCGTATTGTGGCTGCAGGAGCTCCAGAAAGGCCAAAGCATGTTTCCCATATGCTGCATGTATCTGAGCTCTATTTAGAGAACCAGGGCGCTCAGATCGGGGCTATTTGGGGATGTATTATTTGCAGGGTTATTTTATGTTTTTACGATGTTTTGGGGTATTTTTGTGTTTTGTTTGCCTCTCTGTTCCTGTGATATAATTATCTCCCAGGCACAGAGATTTATGGGATGGGCTTGTCTTGCATTGAATGGAGACCCCATGCTGGAGGCTGTGTATAAAAGCAGACAACTTGGCCATAATAAATCATTTCCTTTACACGCCTCATTCAGTCTGGACTAGTGTTTGGGTGTACCAGCTATACAGCTATACTCTCTGCAGGAGAGCTTAATCACTTGAAACTGTACCCAGGACACTGAAGCGATGGAGAGATCCCAACCAAGCTGCGGTGGCTAGGGGCTAAAGCACTCCTGTGTCCCAGATGAGAGCTATGAAGCGAGCTTGACAGAGGTAGCCAGTCAGGGTGCCAGGCGGTCCGTCACATCCGCAATCCTAGATTTTTCGATCATTCTGTTCTCCATAGATTATTTTGCCTTTTCTTTACTTTGTATCGTATGAAGATTCATTAGTTCATTCCATGTTCCTCCACGTCTTGCTCTCTACAGCTCTGTGTTCTACCTCTCTCTCCTCAAAGGTAGATGTTGTAGAATTACTACTTGCATTCTAAAGGCTAGAAAATCATCATGGGAGTTGTAGTTCTACAACATCGGAGGATGCTTAGCCCAGCCCTATGTCATATCTACCATAGTCCTCCACCCTGCTCCCACCTGTTACTCCTGTATTATGTCACATTGCCCCTTGTGCACCCTTTCCTTCATCATTCTAAACTCTGCCTACAGGTGCTTCTCCATTCGACATGACCCCCACACAGAGGGCTCAGCAGATTTCAGAGTTGACAGAGAGGCAACGAGAACTGCAGGATTCTCTGAGACAGAAAGTTATCGAGCTCCGGAGACTGTGTCTGCAGGAAGCCGTGAGTCATTCCGCTGTGCATTACTCCTCACGTCTTACTCTCAGCCCCTTCATCAATCCTCTCCATCCCCATCTATCCCTCCCTCTCAAACTTCCCCCGTTTCCCCTTCAAAAAGTAGGGCTCTGCCTTTCTCATCATATGTTCTGAACAACCACCCCCATCCACTGAACTACTGGGACTCCCTCTTAATCCGCCCCCCCCATCCACTGAACTATAGGGACTCCCTCTTAATCCGCCCCCCCATCCACTGAACTACAGTGACTCCCTTTTAATTCTCCATGAATTTATGGGACACCATCTTGAGTACAATACAATACCCTGAACAAGTGGAGTGCTTTTTATTCCAAGAACAAGTATGGTATCTGTCTTCAGTCAGTGGTGTGAAGCCCAGTGTCACCGTTAGTGCAGAATATTTTCTGTGTGTGGTGAGGTATTCATTTGAACTTGATTGGAACTGATATACTGATTGCAGACTCGAACACAGCTTGAATTTGAAACTTGGTAGTGCCCTTTCAGTAATATTTAGGGTTCCTGCTCTACGAGCTGAGATGTTGGGTGACCTCACCCCCTGTTTGGGTACCCCTGGCTACCAACTAATAACCTCCTGTATTGACGCAGGAACTGACTGGCCACTTACCCCCTGATTACCCCCCGGAGTATGGAGAACCTGCTCCCATGGTGACACGACGTCCGAGAGCAGCTTACAGAGTCACCGCATCCACTGTCACCAGAAGCGAGGTAGGTCTTCCCTCTGTCTCCAACCCAATTCCACCTATGCCCCCCATGGGTCACTCACTCTTCTCTATTCCTCTGCCAGGAGGTGCAGTTGGAGCGCTTAGAAAGGGACTTTGCTCTGCAGCTTCAGATGGCGGAAGCTGCTCGGAAGCTGAGCATGGCGGCAGAACAAAGTGCAGAGCTCACAATGGAACAGCGAAGGAAGCGGAGGCTCGTGTACCTGGATGCTCTGCGAAGGCTGCAGGAACTAGAAGAACAGAGCAACAATCTACGCCGAAAGCTGGGCATGAGACCGATCCAACGCGTTCCACACAGTTTGTTTGGTAAGCACAGGATCCATTACTTTAGCCTAAGGAAGGGAGATTCCATTACTCTGGGTGAGGGAGGGTAGGTTCCATTGCTCTGGGTGAGGAGAGAGAGTGGGTTCTGTTGAGGGGCAGAAGGTTCTATTACTCTAGGGGGATGGATGAAGGTTCCATTACTCTGTAGGGAGGGGGGATATTCCATTTATCTAGGAGGGAAGGAAAGATTTTCTTACTCTCTGTGCACAGGGAAGTCATTTTTACTCTGGGAGAGAACATTTTGTTACTTTTTGTGGGGAGGGGGGTTAATTACTCCAACAGGAGAGGGAAGGTGGTTTTGGTACATGTGGTCATCTTTGCACCACTCCAGGGTTCTGTTTCTTCTGGTATTTCAGATGAAGTTTTCCAATCTGAGTGCAGCTCCAAGCCCGAGGCCACGAATCACGGTGAGGGGCCCAGAGACCAGTAAGAATTTAATGTACAGAGCAGTTTCGGCTCCCATCTCACTCTTCTCTTTCCCAACAGAAGATCTTGCTCCGGTTATGAGACAGTCACCTCCGCGAATTTCTGATCACTCCCGTGCTGTGTCTAGCAGTCCAGAGCGTCGAGTGGGATGGAAGGCCGTGCCACTGGAAATGTACTGTGAGGTGCATAATCGGCGTAACTCTATGGCCAGCTCCTCAAGGTAACTGTGAAGGAGTGAGGACACCGAGAACTGAGCAGGTTAGGTTAGGGCATAGGAAGTCAGCTGAGGGTGCATAGAACATGGCTAGCATAGCGGGTAAGATGGCTTGAGGAAGCAGGTAGTGGAGCTACAGATGTGAATGAATAGTAGAGGTAAGGTGTGGACGTGGGTAGGTGGGTTAGGGAGAGCCAAGCAGATGGGGAAGGTGATGCCTATAGTCAGGGCCAGATTTAGTCTGTGAAACCACAAAGGTTATACGTGTAGACTTAATGCTTTGGCGTCTAAATTCCAGAACTAAAATTTATCCATTTAGAGTGCAGAGATAAGGACAGCACTAACCAGTAACACATTGTGTGGTTATTGTACCAGGAGTGCCCTGCTGCACCTCCCCTTTAATAAGTAATTGTTGAGCATTTGTGTGGTATGGTTGTGTGTGTGTGTGTATTAAGCTGGCTGAGTGTGGGGTGTGTGTGTGTGTGTGTGTGTGTGTGTGTGTGTATAAAGTTATATGTTAATTCAGCATTGACTTTAGCTTCCCCACACATTTTTATAATTTAAACAATTTAATAAAATTAATAAAACAAAACACCCTTTTTATGCCCTTTCTGCAGGGAGGGTTATAATCTCTGTTGGGTGCTGTGATTGGATCCCTGGTGGTCCAGTGGGGGAATGTGTGACATGCAGATAACTGTAAACTCTCCTTCCAAGCAGCGTTCACGGAGTCAGATCAGTTTAATGCCATGGTTACCTGGCGGCAGAGCTCTCTCATTTAGAAACATAGAATGTGACGGCAGATAAGAACCATTCGGCCCATCTAGTCTGCCCAATTTTCTAAATACTTTCATTAGTCCCTGGTCTTATCTTATAGTTAGGATAGCCTTATGCCTATCCCATGCATGCTTAAACTCCTTTACTGTGTTAACCTCTCCCACTTCAGCCGGAAGGCTATTCCATGCATCCACTACCCTCTCAGTAAAGTAATACTTCCTGATATTATTTTTAAACCTTTGTCCTTCTAATTTAAGACGATGTCCTCTTGTTGTGGTAGTTTTTCTTCTTTTAAATATAGTCTCCTCCTTTACTGTGTTGATTCCCTTTATATATTTCTATCATATCCCCCCCCGTCTCGTCTTTCCTCCAAACTATACATGTTAAGATCCTTTAACCTTTCCTGGAAAGTTTTATCCCGCAATCCATGAACCAGTTTAGTAGCCCTTCTCTGAACCCTCTCTAAGGTATCAATATCCTTCTGAAGATACGGTCTCCAGTACTGCGTACAATACTCCAAGTGAGGTCTCACCAGTGTTCTGTATAATGGCATGAGCACTTCCCTCTTTCTACTGCTAATATCTCTCCCTATACAACCAAGCATTCTGCTAGCATTTCCTGCTGCTCTATTACATTGTGTGGGAGCGCTGGGACTGGGAAGGAGCTCTTAAAGTGCTCTGCACCCCCAGAAGTGTACCACAGGCTTTCTTACAGCCACGCTGCCCCTGTCCTGCCTGCGGCCATGGCCTTGGTGACCTCCTGGGAAATCTGGCCCTGCATATAGTAGAACTAAGGAGAGTAATTGCTCTTGGACTTGGCCAATTCATATGGTTCTAATTCTCAGCTTTGATTTTTGTTTCTCTGTTTTTGGCTGTTCTTTAGCCCCACTCGTTCCTTTCCTCGAAGTCTTTCCAGTTTGGAGGGCCGCAGTGTTCCTGCGACGCCTGTTCTGAGTCGCAACGCTTGTAGCAGCTCAGCCTTAAGGTGAGTGAAACTGTTTTCACTTGTTCTCTGATGCAGCATGTGTTGTCATGGGTATTACCTATTTAGGGAGAGGTTATGTAGGGTGAACTGTAATGAGGGTGTGAGATGTGGTGGCGGGGTGATGTAATGAGGGTGTGAGATGTGGTGGCGGGGTGATGTAATGAGAGTGTGAGATGTGATGGTGGTGGGGTGATGTAATGAGGGTGTGAGATGTGATGGTGGAAGGGGGATGTAATGAGGGTGTGAGATGTGATGGTGGAAGGGGGATGTAATGAGGGTGTGAGATGTGATGGTGGTGGAAGGGGGATGTAATGAGGGTGTGAGATGTGATGGTGGAAGGGGGATGTAATGAGGGTGTGAGATGTGATGGTGGTGGGATGTAATGAGGGTGTGGATGGTGGTGGAAGGGGATGTAATGAGGGTGTGAGATGTGATGGTGGTGGGGTGATGTAATGAGGGTGAGATGTGATGGTGGTGGGGTGGATGTAATGAGGGTGTGAGATGTGGTGGTGGAAGGGGATGTAATGAGGGTGTGAGATGTGGTGGTGGAAGGGGGATGCAATGAGGTGTGAGGATGATGGTGGTGGGGTGATGTAATGAGGGTGTGAGATGTGATGGTGGTGGAAGGGGGATGTAATGAGGGTGTGAGATGTGATGGTGGTGGAAGGGGATGTAATGAGGGTGTGAGATGATGGTGGTGGAAGGGGATGTAATGAGGGTGTGAGATGTGATGGTGGTGGAAGGGGATGTAATGAGGGTGTGAGATGTGGTGGTGGTGGAAGGGGATGTAATGAGGGTGAGATGTGGTGGTGGTGGAAGGGGATGTAATGAGGGTGTGAGATGTGGTGGTGGTGAAGGGGATGTAATGAGGGTGTGTGGTGGTGGTGGAAGGGGATGTAATGAGGGTGTGAGATGTGGTGGTGGTGGAAGGGATGAATGAGGAAAGGGGATGTAATGAGGGTGTGAGATGTGGTGGTGGTGGAAGGGGGATGTAATGAGGGTGTGAGATGTGGTGGTGGTGGAAGGGGGATGTAATGAGGGTGTGAGATGTGGTGGTGGTGGTGGAAGGGGGATGTAATGAGGGTGTAAAGAAGGCATTAAGAGGAGTTCCTGGAGAGATCACTGAAGGTTTTTTTTTTTTTTTTCCCCTTCCCTAGATCGGAAAGTTCTGTTATGTCCCAGCAGTGGTCTGGAAGTCAGGACTCCCAGGTGGGCTTTCCAAGTGATCGAAGCTCTGTTCAGACTGTGAGGAACCGGCGTAGTAACAGTTCTGAAGCTCTGATTGAGCGCCCACCCCCAACTGAGCTTCAAGGTAAACCTTCCTTCAAGAGTTCAGAAGCCTTAACTGAACGACCTCAGCCAGGACCTAATTTCAATCAGTCCCAGCAAAGAGGAGCCAAGTCCCCTGACCTGCGGACACCAAGTGGGGGAACAAGGTTGCCTTATGAGGAGATACTGATGGATTATTATATGGAGCGACAGCTGCAACACAATCGAGGGTGGACAGAGCCTGATGGGCATTGGTGGGTAGAACCAGAGAGTCCCTGGTGGGCAGATCCAGATGGCAGTTCTCATTACTCCCGACGGGATGGTTATTATGAAGGGTACCCAGGCAGCCCAGCACTGCGAAGCCGTGCAGAGACCCAGCAACGCAAAAATGCTGCTCGCAACAAGTCATGTGGGCCCCAACTCTCTGAAGTTAATCACTTTCAGCAATCGTGGCACCATGACAACTTTCAACAGCGACCTCAGCAACAAGTGTCTCACCAGGGGCCACGGTCTCGCAGCCAGCCTCGAGCTCCCCCACCAGAGTCAATGGAAAGGAATGTGCACAAAGCCTTAGCCCTAGAAGGGCTCCGGGACTGGTACCTACGCAATTCCGCAGCCCCTGGGGGCATGCACCGAAGTCCTGTCCCCCCTCATCTGCAATACCAGCGCTACGCTCAGCCTGGGTACCATGATGGACATTACACGACTGGCTCCCCACTCCCCCATTCAGTCAGTTTTACTGCGGCCCCTCTCCACAGCAGGTATGGGATTCTTCACTAGCTACTTCTGCCTCACTTTCTAGGTCACTCTCAGCATAGACATAGTGTTTAAGTGCACTGCGTCATGACGTTTAATCGTATCACATCTCTTATCCTAAAGAAAGAATTCACTTTAATCAACACAGCAAAATCACTGTGCACAGGGGGAGCATAGTTTTTCCCTTTAGATCGCTCTCCTGCCGTGGGGACCACATGGATTAATTTAAAACCAAAACCCGCAAAGAGACAGCGTCGCTTTAATATTCACATTTCCACGGTTTAGTGAATGCATCTCAGGGAGGCACGCTAAAGTGGGAATTTAAAGTCAATTTAAATTTTAGGACAAAATCTTTCAAAAGAGAAGCTGTTTTGGAGGATGTTTCCAGTTCAGATTAAAATTCATTAGAGTTCCTGACATTTTACATAATCGTGATCAGCCCTCCCTGTTTATGTCAGTGTTTCTAGCATATTTCCCAGCATGCCTCTGACATCTAGGAGAGAGATGTGGTTACTTAAAGAATTACTCCAAGCATTATTACCACTGACATTGGTGGTTAAGGTGTGCTCCTCCTTATTAGAAGTAATGAAACTAATCTATTTTTCAATTCTTTCACTTCTTACCTGGGGTCCACCAGGGGCCACTCCCTGCCTCCACTACCAACGCCGGAGAAATGGAAGCTCCTAAGCAAAGTTTAACTCGAGAGTACTCAACTGACTGCTTAGGACCTTCCTGCTCTTCAGAGTTCGAGGAGGCCTGGTTGACCCCAGTTCAGAAGTGAAACCATTGAAAACCAGTTTGACTATTTCCAATAGGGGGAGAGGAGGGGAGGCACCAGGGAATTCCTGACACCATTACCACTTCAGCGTACTGTTCTACTAATAGGGCCCAAGGCAGGACTTGTTTTTTTTGGGGGGGGGGTTTTATGTCTGTACTGCACTTTCACTAATTCTGAATGTCTAATGCTTCTCTTTGCTCTTCCTCTCCTCCTCGATTCCATTTCTCCCCACACCACCACTCCAAATCCATTGCTTCGCCAATTCAATTATACGGCTCCCTCGCCACTCCTCCTCCCTAACTCCCTTTATGTCTCCATACATAACTTGTTCTCTCTGATCACCCTCACTATCTGCCATTATTTCCCTCGCCCATTAAAATTAGACACTTCGATTATCTTGATGAGGAACTTTATAGTCAGACGCTGAGCATGGCACACAGAGAACGGTCTGCTGATGGCACTCCTCCAGGAACATTAGTCTGACACTGGACCTAGGCCAGGATCTGGCAATTACACTGGACTCCCTCTGATGAATGTGCATTCAAGCAATAATAGAAGGCAGAACGGGAACACCGGACCTATAATCAGTGGAAGGTTTTATCGAGTGGGGCTTCGCTCCTGTTTTTTGTCCAGGTGCAGCCATCCCATCATGTTTGAGTTAATGTCTTTGTTGCAGAGTACAGGGCCAGCCGCCCCAGCTATAAATGCTCACATGTCATATTTGTGTAAAATCTCCATTGCTGAAAGTTTGTAAATGACAGAAGTGGTCATGTCTGATGGGAGAAGGACCTATACCTGGTCCGATCACCTGCAGAAAGTGCCCTCCCTGTGGGCATTAATTGAAAACGTTACAAATTTATAAAATCTGCATTAGCACTTTAAAAAAAAAAAAAGCAAACAAAAACACTACTTCATCCTGAATTGGGTATTGATTGATGAAAGTTCTGTAAATTGCGATCACATCATGTTTAGTGAATGACCCTCTTCCTGGCACTTATCCTGCAATGTCAGCCAATGGCCACACCAAACAGACAGGGATACCAGATCGATACCCAAAGAGCTGGAAACAGGAGAGTAAAAACTTAAAACCAAGTCTTTTAAACCTAATTTGAATGTGTTTTTTTTAAAAAAAAAATTTTATTTACATTGTTCCCAAGAACCTGTGACCAAAACTGACATTTCTTGGCCACTATCCGCACTCACGCTCTGTCCGTTTAATCCACTTTCGGGGCCCAGGTCCTATAAGCATTTGGTTAACTTTCTAAGCTGCTTTGTGTATATTAGGGGGTGTATATTGTAGGGTGTGTGGGCCCCAGGGACTGAGGGTCACACTGTTCCTATGTCCTTCCATAATCCAATAGGAGGGAAATACTCAGACTCTGGGAAGGAAGCAGCATGGGTCCGTGGACATGGTCTATTCCTGTGACACATGATGGACGGTATTTTGGGCGACACTGAGCTGGACTCAGTGCTGGGATCCTGCACACTGGAGTATATTTAGTTTAAAAATGATTGTCCCAAACTCTGAGAACACTGTGCAATAGCTGCAAACCCAACTTTTTGGGGATATTTCATTTGTTGATGGTGTGGGGCAATTTAACAATAAAATATTAAATGCCTGGTGTGTTTTTCTTCCCTTGTGGTGAATAAATTATCACTGTAAGTAGCACCCTCCCCTATTCCTAACTGGACACAAGTGCCTCCTGCCCCTTCACTGCATGCAAACTTAACAAAATCCCTCACTGCACACAAGCCCCTCCCTATTCCTCACTGCACGCAAGCCCCTCCCTATTCCTCACTGCACGCAAGCCCCTCCCAATCCCTTACTGCACGCAAGCTCCTCTCAATCCCTCACTGGACCCGAGCTCCTCTCAATCCCTCACTGGACCCAAGCTCCCCTCAATCCCTCACTGCACGCGAGCCCCTCCCAAACTCTCACTGCATTCAAGCCCCTCCCAATCCCTCACTGGACCCAAGCTCCTTCCAACCCCTCATTGCATGCAAGCCACTGGCTATCCCTCACTGCACGCAAGCCTCTCTCTGCATGCAAGCCCCTCCCTATCCCTCACTGCACACAAGCCTCTCCCTGCATGCAAGCTCCTCCTAATCCTTCACTGCACACAAGCCTCTCCCTGCATGCAAGCCCCTCCCTATCCCTCACTGCACACAAGCCTCTCCCTGCATGCAAGCTCCTCCTAATCCCTCACTGCACACAAGTGACTCACTCTATAAAAGCCTCTGTACTTTCCTCACTGCAGCCCTTCCCATCCATTATATCCAAATACAAGTATAAATAGCTGTGGTGGTATACCTTCCCGAAGATGGGTTAATACCGCCTGTGGTCGCCCCTTCCTGGATGTAATAGCTTCAGAGTGATTACAGCTGCCAGTAATTATAGGTATCGCTGAAGGGGTAACCGTGGTATCACCCAAACACGAGCCGAGGCTTAGTGAAGTGTGAAGATCTGTTTATTCCAGCCAAATGGCTCACATTTATACTGAATCTGGTACAGTGTCACCATGTCTCAGCAACACAATACAAAATATGAAAACACATATATAGCGGAGAGCTGGTCTCTCACAGCCTATATCCGCTAGTAATCCAAGGGAGGCTCAGGATCAAGTAATAAAACCCAGAAGAATAGTATCCACAGTAAATAGAGTAATCCAAGAAGATCCCATCACTTTCCCCAATCACTGGACGACACACAGCATCAGGAGCAGAACTAAACTTTTAATCCACACCATCTTCTTTTAAGCATTTCTCCCATGCAAGGGAGACACGCACAATAATTAGTACAGTAACCAATCGTGTATATGTTCCCTTCCAAACATCTCCTCCCCTCAGTATGACACATTATCCACTTATACAGTATAGGATTTTACCCGGTTTTCAGATGTACCCCAAATATGCAAGATACAGTGATACATTTTATATTCCATGATAGCCCTGATCTGGGTGAGCAACGTATTCAAAAATCACCCAGATCGGACCAGGGGTTCGGGACTTAGATTGAAGTCGAGATTTGACCAACCGCACACGAGACAGTAGCCGAAAACAGTTCCATAGGTTTGGCCCTTGCAGTCGGTCTTTGTTCGGTACATAAAAATCACGAAAATGCTGGGGTTCGGCTGAATCCCCTTGTTCGGGAGATTCATTTAAACGAATGATGGACTGATTCGTGGTTCTGGAGGTCTTAGTGGTGTTCGGGTAATCGAGTGTCCGATTTGGGTTCCAGACACTCGACGACCAAACAACACTGAGCGTTCGTATGTAAAATGGCCGCCGCCACGTGTTCGTATGCCGAACAGCGGCCACCCAGCAAGCCCACAAGGAGGGTTTAGTCAATTGCCAATTAGCTTGTGGTTATAGTGAATCAAGGAGTCAGCGAGAGGCACACTTATCCCTGGAGTGGTCTGATTGTTCGGTAGTTTAATTCGTATGATGAATAGAGTGATTTTACTGAACAATTAGGTGAATGCTGCATACAATAGGAATACACATATCAGAAAATTAACTAAAGCATATCATAACACACTTTTGCACACAGCCCAATGCCATCCGCTACACTGCTCCCCCTTGCCCACAAGCCAGCATACACAGTCTGATCCAGCACAGATCGGCTTGGGGATGTCCGGGGCTGCTCATGGATCATTTTTCCAAGTCTGTTTGTCTAGACAACCTGTCAGCGTTTCAGTTTTGTTTTCCCAGGCAATACTGAATGTTAAAGTCAAAAGGCTGCAGCGCCGAACTCCAGCGCAGCAGCCTGGCATTGTCCCCAGCCACCCGGTTTAGCCATACCAACGGGTTGTGATCCGTGAGCAGAGCAAAGGGCTGTCCATACAAATACGGTTGCAACTTCTTCAGGCCCCACACCACAGCCAGGTATTCCTTCTCAATGGCGGTGTAGCTTACTTCTCTGGGTAGTAGCTTGCGATTGATGTAAGCCACGGGATGTTCTCCGCCATCGGCCCCGACTTGGCTCAGTACTGCCCTCAATCCAAACATAAAAGCGTCTGTGTGAACAAGAAAACGTTTAGTTGGATTGGGAGCTGCCAAGACAGGGGCATTGATAAGTGCATTTTTCAGATGTTGGAATGCCTGCTCCCACTCCAGGGTCCAGGTTACTTGGCGGGGAAGGTTTTTCCGGGTAAGGTCAGTAAGGGGCTTGGGCAGGGCGCTATAATTAGGCACAAACTTCCTATAGTACCCTGCCGTCCCTCGAAATGCTAACACCTGAGTCTTAGTTTGCAGGGTGGGCCATTGGGCTACGGCCTCTACCTTCGCTGGTTCTGGCTTTTGCTTCCCACAGCCCACTCGATGTCCCAGGTACTGTACCTCGGCCATCCCTATACTACATTTGTCAGGTTTCAATGTCAAGCCTGCCTCCCTGATCCTATCTAGAACCGCCCCAAAATGGGCCATGTGTTCCTGCCAGGTATTGCTGAAGATGGCAATGTCGTCTAGATAAGCATAGGTATAGTCTTGGAACCCATCTACGATCCGGTTCACCATCTGCTGGAAGGTAGCCGGAGCGTTTTTCATCCCCAACGGCATGACCTTAAATTGGTACAAGCCGAATGGGGTGACAAAGTCTGACTTAGGGATGGCGTCCGGGGCCAAGGGGATCTGCCAATACCCCTTACACAAATAGTGTGAGGTATTGACCCCTGGCCATCCTGTCTAACAGTTCGTCTATCCTGGGCATAGGATAGGCGGACACTGTTTTCTCGTTCAACCTCCAGCAGTCCACGCAGAAGTGGGTCGTACCGTCTCGCTTGGGTACGAGGACTACTGGGGAGGCCCAGGGGCTGTCTGATGGCTTAATCACCCCTAGTTGGAGCATCTTGTCTATCTCCTTGCGCATGCTTTCCCGTACCGCTTCAGGGATGCGGTAGGGAGTTTGGGGTTTCTACCTGGGGTTTCTACCCTGTGAGTGGCCAGAGGAGTGTACCCAGGTACATTGGAGAAGGTGTCTTGCTTCTTCCTCAGCAGCTGCTGCACCTCGGTACGCTCCTGTGGGCTCAACCGGTCTCCCAGCGCAACCTCCCCTAAATCCCCAGACAACCGACCATCTCCCAGAAGGTCTGGGAGGGGACGGCTGTCAAACTCGTCAGAGTTGGGTGCACAGATAGCAGTCACCTCTTCAGAGCGTTCCTGGTAGGGCTTCATCATGTTCAGATTGGATCATACGTCGCCCTCCAGTTCCTGCACAGGGGCCAATTATATACGTGGTGTCACATCTCTGTTCTACCACTCTATAAGGGGCCTGCCAGGCGGCCTGCAACTTGTCATGTCGGGCAGGTTCTAAAATTTAAAACTTTCTGCCCGACCTGGAAGCTACGGTCCCTGGCGCCCCGATCATACCAGGTGCGTTGGCGGGTCTAAGCCGCCTGAAGGTTTTCCCTTACTGACCTAGTCAATGCTTCTAGTCGGTCTCGGAACGCCAACACATATGGTATGATAGGGGTACTGTCTGTGCTCCGGTCTCCCTCCCGGACTCTCCTCCCAAGTAACAATTCGAATGGGGAAAACCCGGTTGATTCCTGCGTCACCTCTCGATAGGCAAAGAGTAGGTGGGGCAGGAATCGCTCCCAGTCCCGATGGGTCTCGGCAAAAGTCCGGAGCATTTGTTTCAATGTCCCATTGAATCTTTCGCAGAGCCCATTGGTCTGTGGGTGGTAGGGGGCACTGATTATAGGCTTAATGCCACAGAATTTCCAGAGGTGTTGGGTGACCTCCGCGGTGAATTGGGTACCCTGATCCGAGATGATCTCCCTTCAGGAGAAAATCTACATGAGGGCCTCAGCTACGGTTTCAGCGTGGATGTTGGTCAGGGCCACTGCCTCTGGATACCTGGTGGCGTAATCTATATTTCTTACCCGAGGGGCTAGGTTTCTGGAGGGGTCCTACTAAATCTACGGCTATCCTGCTGAATGGTTCCTCAATTATGGGGAGCAGATGCAGTTTTGCCTTCCGCCGGTCCCCCCTCTTCCCTACCCTCTGGCACGTATCGCAGGTGTTGCAATACTTTCTCACTTCCTGGCTAATTCCTGGCCAAAAGAAACTCTGGGTCAGCTGGTACCGGGTGCGACTGACCCCCAAATGCCCGGATAGCGGAATGTTGTGTGGTATCCGGAGCAATTCGGATCGGTACCACTAATTGTTGCATAATGATCGTGTCTGACACAGCTGCCTGTTTGTCAGACTCCCTGTACATTAGCTATTTGTCCCATATGAACCTCTCACCCTCTGCCCTGGGTTGGTCAGAGGTGACCTTGTCTCTATATACTTGTAAGGTAGGGTCAGTGATCACCTCTGCCGCAAATTCGTTAGGGAGAGCCCAGGGGACACATTCTAAGGAAGGGGAAGGATCCCTTACCTGAACCTCTGGGTGTGTGTTGTGGTCCTGGGTGCGGGCCTGTTGTCATGTGACCACTGGATGGGCTTCTCCGGTGGTGGAACCCTGGGGCTCAAAAGCAAAGGTGAGCTTCCCCAGATCATGTCCCAGCAAAACATCCGCTGGCAACTGGTATCTTGCATTTCCTGACACTGCTCCCCAATGCAAATGTACCCTTGATGTAGGTAGCCAGTATACTGCTCCCCCGGCTACCCTTACAGCCACAGTCCTGCTGGTCTTGGCGTGGTCAGATACCAGGTGACTTTTAACCAGAGTTATGTTGGCCCCTGAGTCGCTGAGCTGAGGTTCGGCTGAATCCCCTTGTTCACAAGATTTTTAAATGAATGATGGAATGATTCGTGGTTCCGGTCGGTAGTTTTGGAGCCCTCGAGGTCTTAGCGGTGTTCCGGTAATCGAGTGTCCGACTTGGGTTTCAGATACTCAACAACCAAACAACGCTGGGTGTTCGTATGTAAAATGGCCGCCGCCACGTGTTCGTATGCCGAACAGCGGCCACCCAGCAAGCCCACAAGGAGGGTTTAGTCAATTGCCAATTAGCTTGTGGTTACAGTGAATCTAGGAGTCAACGAGAGGCACACTTATCCCTGGGGTGGTCTGATTGCTCGGTAGTTTCATTCGTATGATGAACAGAGTGATTTTACTGAACAATTAGGTGAATGCTGCATACAATAGGAATACACATATCAGAAAATTAACGAAAGCATATTATAACACACACTTTTGCAGACAGCCCAATGCCATCCGCTACAACATAAAAATACATATTTCCCACATAGGAACCCCCACAGTTCCCTGTATTGCCTGGACCTGAGCGCCCAAGTTGTCCAAATAGCGCTAAGATCCCACGA
Source organism: Pelobates cultripes (assembly GCA_933207985.1). Classification (NCBI taxonomy): domain Eukaryota; kingdom Metazoa; phylum Chordata; class Amphibia; order Anura; family Pelobatidae; genus Pelobates; species Pelobates cultripes. Next base: position 149,960,788 of record OW240920.1, on the reverse strand, counting down.
ACACAGCCAAATCGCCATCAGAGTAAAGTTCTGACCGACCGCACATGAAACGCCTGCCCAAAACAATTTCAGGGATTCAGTGGTAGTGGCTGGTCACTTTCAAGAGTTCCATATGAAAGAAATACTGAATGCACACTCTGGCTTGTTGGTAGCGTTTGTTCATATGGTTCATACAAACAAACCTACCGAACGGCGCTCTCCTAACATGTATGGGAGAGAAGCAGGAGTTTGTCAAAGTTCAGTGGTGTTCGGGAGTTTCAGTGTCCGATTTTAGTTCCATGAACTCGACACCCGAACACCACTGCCTGCCATCTTGCGAACAAGATGACCGCCAAAACACAGTTCCCACGCGTTCGTACATATGAACGGTGGCCACCCAGCCGCACAATTAGAACCCACACTGATGGAAGTGTCAGGAGAGGTTAACAAGGGTTAATAAGCTCAGAGGTGGTCTGCAGTTCGTGAGTTGGTTTGGTTCCCTAACAGTACATATACCTCCCACGAACCAAGTCTTTTTACAAGCCTGTCCCATGGCCCATAGTCCTGGGGCAAGATGCTGGCTGGCAGGCTCCTCCAGGAGCTCGTGGCAAGGGCAAATTCACCACAATATCCATTTTGCTGCATTTGTTAGAAATTGGGTGCACAATGATTGCAAAGAAAGGATAATCCACAATAGATTAAACATATATAGACTGAACATTAGAATCATGGAGAATGATTCCCAGAGAATACCATTGTGATAAGATTTGTGCCAACAGTACCCTCGTTCGGAATATAGAGTAACCTTGGTCACAAGATTGATTTGTCACTTGGATTATTAAAAAAATTGCCTTGATATGTTTCAAAATGTCCCAAAATCTGCAAAAGTCTCTGGAAAATGTGTCAACATTTCAGTCACTCTAAACCATCACAAACTTGAATTCCAACTTTATGTTGCATTTCTTAGAGCAGGAAGATATTTCAAGATTATTCTGCCATCTATGCAAAAATGGTAAAAGTTTTTGGCACATTCCATAAAGCTTTTCGATCTTGTTTCTCCTAAGCAATTAATGTATTGGGCCACCGATCTATTGTCCATTATTAAAAGGACACCACAGTAGATTTTGTGTCTCGCCTAGATTCTATAATTATGACTCTAAATATTGCCTTTCTCTTCCAAGCGTTTATGGCTTTCAGTCACCAACCTAGTTCTTTTGTTGATAATGCCATTTTGTAGAGCATCCCAATCCCTTTCTGAGCTGCAGAGCTTTCATTCTTTGCAAGGCTTGCTGTTGGTAGGGTGCTGGAAAGACTACTTGTATTTCGGCATGAAGACTTCGCGGTACCCGGTCGGTCGCCAGCATCACTTACCCGCGATTCTATGGAACTGGGACCATGCGTGCAGTTGGTAAAAACTATGACTTTCAGAAATTCCTGAACCTCTGAACTGATCTGGGTGTTTTTTTGATATGTTGGTCACCCAGATCACGGCTATCAGGGGATGTGGGGATTTTATGTGTTTTAAGGTATTTTGGGGGGTTTGTAAAAATGTGTGTTTTTTGTGTTTTAAAGATAATTGAGTTTAGTATAGTGCTTGACTCAATTATCTCCTAAGTAAAGGGTGTAACAGACCTTCCTGTAGCCCGGTTGGGTACCTCCGCCACTGGATGCTCCTAGTGCTCACCGAGGTCTCCAAGCACTCAACCAGACACCATCAACACTGCAGTCCCCACGTCCAGCGTTACAGCTTGGCTGGGACTCGCCAACCTCCACCCACCCTGGACCCAAGACCAGGATCCAGCTTCCAGTGGGTGAACCTCTCTTCCTCCAGAGAGTCAAGCAGGAACAGCTCTTAAAAGAGCTTAGTGATTATAATCCCTGTGGAGTATAGTGATATAGCAATCCCCAGGGTAGATGCAGCCTTTTCCCCCACACATGAGAGGAGACTCTATATTGAGGGTAAAACAGGAACTCAAAGTTTAATGGAGGCACACAGGCCTTTTATACAAGTTTCCCAACAAGGGCGCCACCCAGTTGGACCTTGTTGGGCACAGGGACACAAGATAAACAAGCCAATAAACACAGTTTTACATTCAGACACTCCCTTACAGTGTACACAATCCCTCCCCACTGTTTGGGAGATAATTGAGTTAATTACTGTATCAACTCAATTATCTCCAAACGAAAAATACAAGTTTTTACACATTTTTTAAAACACCCCAAAAACATAAAAGAACCCCATAAAACATACATTTCCTGATAGCTCCAATCTGGGCGAACAACATACTTAAAAATCACTCAGATCAGTTCAGGGGTTCAAAAGTTAGCTGGAAGTCACATTTCTGCACGGCCGCCCAGGAGGCTCCTGCTCAGAATAGTTCCATGAATTCAGCTGGATCGGCCAGTCTATTTTGAGAGTATTAAAACACATGAAAATAACTGTTTGTGTCTATGATTCCCCAGTGTCTCTTGTTCGTATCATTCAATGTACCGAACGCCGCTGCTTTCGTATAGAGGAAAGACGAATTACTGGAAGTGCCCGAAAACCGTTCCATACACTCAACGACAAATCACCCCTTGCCGTTCGACAGTTTAAGATGGCTGCCACCACGTGTTCGTGCATACGAACGACGACCACCCAGCTCTTCGTCAATTAACCTGCAGTTAACCACAGCTTCTGGGAGGTTAACAGGCTGCACACTCCACTTGTGGATGTTCGACAGTTTGTTCGGTAAATGAACACCATAAGCGTAATCCATTCGGTAAGCCTCCTGCACCATAGCAGGGAAAAAGGACAAAACCGTGTTTTTAGCCCAAAGTTCACCACAGGGGCCATAGTCACAGGGCAGGAGGCTGGCAAACAGGCCCCTCCATAAACCAGTGGCGAGGTCACTTTTGCCACAAACGGGAAGGCTTATTGTATTGTATATGGAAGTGTCATGCATTGTAACACTGGTATTATTGGTCTGTGGCTTTGTAACGGAGTTCCCCACAAGGTCCAAGTGGGAGTGCCCCTTGCATTGGGATTGTCATAAAAGGCCAAGTGTGGCATTAAAATCAGTTCCTGTTCACCCTCAACATAGAGCCTTGTCTCGTTTGGAGGGGACAGCTATATTCACTCTGGGGATTGCTATACTCATTATACTCCCCTGGGTTCTAATCACTAGCTCTTATAAGAGCTGTTCCTGCTATACTCTCTGGAGTAGGAGGGGTTCACCCAATGGAAGCTGGATCCTGGTCTTGGGTCCAGGGTGGGTGGAGGACGGCGAGACCCCTGCCAAACTAAGGGGCTCCAATGCTGGTGGAGTGCTTTGAGTCCTCGGTGAGCACTAGAAGCATCGATTGACTGAGGCACCGGGTTGGGGGGGCCAGGCAGTCCGTCACATAGTGTAATCGGTTAATATCCCAAGCCCATGCTGCTATTGGTCAAAACATAGAATGTGATGGCAGATAATACCATTCGGCCCATCAAGTCTGCCCAATTTTCTAAATACTTTCATTAGTCCATGGCCTTTCATTAGTCTTTTAGCTAGTTTAACGGATTGCCTGGCACCCCGACTGGGCACCTCCGTTGAAGGATGCTCCTAGCGCTTCCTGAGGACTCCAAGCACTGCAGCAGACACCATAACCACTGTAGACTCCTTCAGGTAGCAGAACAGGAACAAGCTCTTAAAAGAGCTTAGTAGTGATTATAGCAAAGGAGTATGCCTAGCATAGCAATCTCTTGTAGCAGATTCCCCCAATAAGAGACGGCACTCCAAATTGAGGGTGAAGTAGAACTGAAGTTTTTATTCAAACACTCTGCTTTTATGCCCATTCTACAATCATAGTACCGCCCACAGGGTTTTGAAGTACAACCAATCAATACGTACAATACACTCAGACACTCCCACACAAAATCCTCTCTTCTGCCTGTGATACAATTACCTTACACAATGGGTTAATGTAATTATCACAGGCAGAGAAATAGTTTTTACACATGTACTATAACTTTAAAAATATACATTCAATCTTCATAAAAATGACATATTATTATTCAGCACACTTTAATTATAAGCATAGTCAAAATTCAGCCAATTCCATCCAGGAGTTAAAAAGTTAGCTGGAAGTCCTTTTATGACCAACCGGAAGCACATTTTCATTCCCAAAACGGTTCCAGGGAATCAGGCTGTGCGGCTGGTCTATTTCCCATGTTAAAGTCAGTTCAAACAGAGGAACGACAACCATTCGAATTGTCGAACTGTCGAATGCATTAGTTCCAGGGAAGGTAAAACTTCAGCTGACCGCATTTGAATAAAAAAGATGGCCATCACCACGTGTTCGTTTGTGCGAATGGCGCCCACCCAGCGGTCAGCAATTTACCTACAGCAGGCTCCCTGCCTGGGAGGTAAAGTGCCTGCACACTTCCACTTCTGGGTGGTACCCCTGTGTGGTACCTGGTTCAGTAAGCCCCATTTACTGAACCAAGTGGAAAAGGGGCACAAACAAAGTATATTGGCGGGACAGGGGGTCTTAAAGGGGCATTGTTCCCATAAGTCACAGTATGTCCCCAGATGGTTCTTAAAGGGCCAGCAGCATAATAAAATACAACATGCCCAAATACTGTATTTAAAGGGCCAAATCTTTTTGACTCATAACACTCTGATTGGTTACTTAATCCACCAATCTGAGTGTTATGAGTCAAATTACACAGCATGAGAAAATTCCAAAGAACTTTCCCACGCTGTGTAAAATGACACAGAGTACTCTGATTGGTGTATTTCAAGCCAGCCAATCGGAGTGCTGTGACAGGTAAATGTAGAGACTTACCTGTCAGTCTCTTCATTTACCTGTCAGAACACTCTGATTGGATGACTTAAACCCACGAATCAGAGTGCTCAGAGCCTAATTGCAGGGCGGGACAAGGCTTTATAAGCCTTCCCCCGCCTGCAGAGCTCAGTCTGCGCGGAGCCCTCCATGGGTGAAGATGGATTTTTTTTTTTTGCGCTCTGTTTTGTTCTTGTTTTTTTTTTTTTTTTGTGCATCGGTTATTATGGATTTTTATTTGGCATTTTTTGGGGCTGAAAAAAGAAGATTTTAGAAGAAAGAAAACATCAAATGGTAAGTTTTATTTTATTTTTACAGGTACTTAGTTAAAGGTCCCCCCCTCATTTTTGTTAGGCTGAGGGGGGAAGGTAGGGGTGAATTTTTTGGGAGAGGGGAGTGACTAGGGGTTTGGGGTCCCCTAGTCACCTGGGGGGGGTTACATTACATTTTTATTAAGGGCCCCCACCCATCGCTCAGGGGTGGGGGCCAGGGGGGAGGACCAGGGCCGGACTGGGAATTAAAAGCAGCCCTGGAAAAAGAATATTTACCAGCCCCATAATGCGTCGCGCCAGCATAGTGTGCAGATACAGAGTTAGAACAGATAACTTAAAATTAAAAAGTACTTTAACGTAAAAAGCGCACTCACAGGCTTCAAAATAAACAAAAGTGCAGATTTATATTAAGCAGACGTGCCTTTGCATGTAATCAATGTTTCAGTCCAACTACCTTAACATATTAAGGAAAGCTTGTTAATGGGACTGAAATGGTGAATGTATGTAGGGCACAACTGTAAAAAATGTTTATTTTGAAGTCCTGTGGGTGTGCTCTTCACTTTAAATATGTTATTGTGCTGGAGTATGCACCTAGCAACAAGACTGGGCCAATATCTGCTCATTACATATGGTACATATTAATGAAATTTCTCTGTGTATTATGCATTTATAAATGTACATTAATATGTGTAAATATAATATATATATATATATATATATATATATATATGTATATGTATATAACTAATATACATGTCATATACCAGTGACGGATCCAGAGCCTGAGCCCGGGAGGGGCACTTGTAGATTATTTAAAGAAATATTCCATGCACAATAACCACTACTCCTCTGTGTAGTGGTTATGGTGCCAGGAGTGTCGGCACCCCCTCCCAGAGTAAGTAGTCAAACCGTTTAAGAACAGTTTGACAACTTACCTGGAGTCTGCTGGGATATGGCGCTGTAGTAGGGTATAGGAGCAGTGGTGCAATGTGTGAGGGGTGCAATGTGTGTGAAAGGTTCAGTGTGAATGTGTATGGTGTGTGTGTGTGGGGGCAGTGTGTGAATGTGTATGGTGTGTGTGTGTGTGTGTGGGGGCAGTGTGTGAATGTGTATGGTGTGTGTGTGTGTGTGTGGGCAGTGTGTGTGTATGGGGCTAGAGTTCACTCCTATTACTGCGACCACCAGGAAGTGGTGAGAGTGAACTCTAGCCCGTAGCTCCAGGGCTAGAGTTCACCCTCGTGAGAGCCGGAGCGTTGCCCCGGGTCCTCTCTTTCTCCCCCTCACTGCTCCTCTGTGACAATGTCTCCCCTCTCCTTCCCAGTCTCTCTCTTCCCCCTCTGCCTCTTTCTTCCCCTCCCCTTGTGTGTCTCTCTCATTTCTCCCTCTTTCTCTCTCTCTTACCCCTCTGCCTCTTTCTTCCCCTCCCCTTGTGTGTCTCATTTCTCCCTCTTTGTCTCTCTCTCTCCCCTCTGCATCCTTTCACCCCCTTTCTCTGTGTCTCTCCCTCCCCCCTTTCCCTGTGTCTCTTCCCACTCTCTCCCTGTGTCTCTCCCCTCTCTCTCCCTCCTTTCCCTGTGTCTCTCCCCTCTCTATTCCCCTCACCATCTCTCCCATCTCCCTCCCTCCCCCCTTTCCCTGTCTCTCCCATCTCTCTCCCTCCCCCCTTTCCTGTGTCTCTCCCTCTCCCTATTCCCTCACCATCTCTCCCTGTGTCTCTCCCCTCACCATCTCTCCCTCCCCCCTTTCCTGCAATCTTCTCTCCCCCGCTCCTGTGTCTCTCCCTCCCCCTTTCCTGTGTCTCTCCCCTCTCACCATCTCTCCCTCCCCCCTTTCCCTGTGTCTCTCCCCATCTCTCCCTCCCCCCTTTCCTGTGTCTCTCCTCTCCTCCCTCCCCCCTTCCTGTGTCTCCCTCTCCCTTTCCTGTGTCTCTCCCTCCTCCTCCCCCTTTCCTGTGTCTCCCCCTCCTTTCCTGTCTCTCCCTCTCCCTCCCTCCCCCCTTTCCTGTGTCTCTCCCCTCTCCTCCTCCCAGCTTTCCTGTGTCTCTCCTCCTCCCTCCCCCTTTTCCCTGTGTCTCTCCCCCTCCTTTCCTGTGTCTCTCCCCCCCCCTCCTTTTCCCTGTGTCTCTCCCCTCCCTCCTTTCCCTGTGTCCTCTCCCTCCCCCTTTCCTGTGTCTCTCCCCTCTCCCTCCCCTTTCCCTGTGTCTCTCCTCTCCTCCCCTTTCCTGTGTCTCTCCCTCTCTCCCCCTTTCCCTGTGTCTCTCCCCTCTCCCTCCCTACCCCCTTTCTCTATCTCTCCCCCTGCCCCTAATTTACCTCAGAGAAGTCAGAGGGGGCCGGCCGCGTTCCAGACTGGAGCCGCCGGGCCGGGTGGCAGCTTCGCCGGTCCGGCGGCACTCCAGTCACTGGCTGCTGATGGTTGATGGAGGAGGAGCCTGTCTACCATGCTCCCTCGCGGTTCCCACAATTCCCGGCACAGGAACCGCGAGGGAGCATGGTAGACAGGCCCCCCTCACAGTGTGCCACCGGACCGGCCACCCGGTGGCACATATGTGGCCTTGCAGCCCCAGGTGCCGCGGCCCACCGGGAAATTTCCCGGTATCCCGGTGGGTCAGTCCAGCCCTGGGGAGGACAATAGGTCCCCCCCCAATTGGTGTTTAGGGCCCCCACCCACCGCTCATGGGTGGGGGCCAGGGGGGAGGACATTAGGTCCCTCCCTTATTCTAATTTAGGGCCCCCACCCGCCGCTATGGGGTGGGGGTCAAGGGGGAGGACATTAGGTCCATGCCCCCCAATTTTTATTTAGGGCCCCCACCCACCGCTCACAGGTGGCGGTCAGGGGGGAGGACATTAAGTCCCCCCCTTATTCTAATTTAGGGCCCCCACCCACCCACCACTCAGGGGTGGGGGCCAGGGGGGAGGACATTAGGTCCCCCCCTTTATTGGTATTGAGGGCCCCCGCCCATCGCTCGGGGGGAGGACATTAGGTCCCCCCCTTATTGGTATTTAGACCCCCACCCGCCGCTCAGGGGTGGGGGTCAGTGGGGAGGAAAATAGGTCCCTCCCCCTTATTCTAATTTAGGGCCCCCACCCACCGCTCACGGGTGGGGGCCAGGGGGAGGACATTAGGTGGATATTACTCCCTAATTGGTATTTAGGGCTCCCACCCTAATAGGGCACCCAGTCCCTATACTCCTGTGTAAAAGTTTTGAGCATTTGTTTGAGGGTCCCGTTGAACCTCTCACAGAGCCCATTGGTCTGGGGGTGGTAGGGGGAGCTAAGGAGAGACTTGATCTTGCAGACATGCCATAGCTGCTGCGTTAGTTCAGCTGTAAACTGGGTGCCTCTGTCGGATAGGAGCTCTTTGGGAAATCCCACTCGAGAGAACACCTGAACCAACTCATTAGCCACAGTGTCTGCCTGTATATTAGATAGGGCCACGGCTTCTGGGTACCTGGTAGCGTAGTCCATCATGGTAAGAATATAGCGCTTACCGGAGGGACTAGGAGTAGCCAGTGGCCCCACTAAGTCTATGGCAACCCGGCTGAATGGCTCTTCTACAATGGGCATATTCACCAGGTGTGCCTTAGGATGGTCGCCTCTCCTCCCAACCCGCTGACACACATCGCATGTGTTGCAATATGTTCTAACATCAGCGTGTACCCCCGGCCTGAAAGGGTGTGGGTGATGCGGTGTAAGGTGCGAGTCACAGCCAGGTGGCCTGCCAAAGGTGTATCGTGCCCTATTCTTAGTATCTCCTGTGGGTACTTGTGGGGCACTACTAGCTGTCATCTACATTGTCCCTTTTTCTCAGTCAGGCGATACCGCTTCCCTTTCTCCCATATAAAAGTTTCCTTATCTAACCCGCCCCCTCCAGTTTCTGCTTTTCTCAATATTTTTGTCAGGTCAGGTCGGACTTGGATTCAGTCTCAAAAGTGGCTGGGGTGTCCCAGGGTATGGGACCCAAGGGGTCAGAGGGGCTAACAAGGGGTCAGTCCAGGTCGGGGTGTCTCCCGCACTGGTGAGGGTTCTTGCTGCGTTCGGGCTTGTGCTTGAGTAGTCACCGGGTTAGCCTCAGAGTTATATGATGGAGCATAGGCAGAAGTCATGGGGCCCAAGTCGTTGCCCAGTAGTACTTCAGCAGGCAAATTGTCCATTATGCCCATGTTCACGGCCCCTTTCCCCGCTCCCCAATCAAGATGCACTTTAGCGGTAGGAATTTTATATGCATCCCCCCCCACCACTCTAACAGCCACAGTCTGTCCTGATCGCTTATGCTCCGGCACCAAGTGGCTCTGAACCAGCGTAATAGTAGCACCAGTGTCCCTTAGTCCCTCTGTGGGGTGGCCCTTGAGCCATACCTTTTGTCTATGGTGTTTGCTGTTATCAGAAGCGGCGTATACTGGGTCTGCCTCGTGGAGAGGTCCCAAATATTCCTCCATGGGGGTCTCCTGGTTGACACAGAGTGCTCTGGCAGGACGAGAGGGACCAGAAGAGGGGTTATAATTCCAGGAGGTCTGGTGGGTGTTGAGAGGACAGCTTGCCATGAGATGCACAGGTTGTTTGCATCGGAAGCACGTTGGTCTAGGACGGTCAGGAGCGTTGTTACTGGGTGGTCCTGAGTACCGTATGGGCCCAGCGGGCACTGGAGCTCTGAAGTCGGTATGAGGGGACATTCGGTAGTTGTCCTTATGTTCGACTCGGGCCGCTGTTCGGTAGTTTTGGGTTCGTGAAGTCGTGAGTCATAATGTTCATCAGCTAACTTGGCCGCCTCCTCCAGGGTAGCAGGTCGTCAGTCTCGCAGCCATTCTTTTCCCTGTTGCTCCATACCATTGTAGAAATGCTCCAACAAGAATAATTGTAGGATTTCTGTAGCGGTCACGGCTTTACTCCCGTTAATCCAGTGGTTCGCCACCCTTCACATTCGGTTTGCCCGTTCCATGTGAGTGTCATTGGGTTTCTTTTTAGTGCTTCGGAATTGTCGGCAATACGTGTCAGGTGTTACAGCGTATCGCTGCAGGAGTGTGTCCTTGACCAGGATATACTGGGTCACCTCTTCGGAGCTTAAAGTCCAGAATGCTTTTAGTGCCCGCCCCGATATTTTTCAGACAATATCGTGGGCCAATCTTTGTTGGGGATCTGGTGCAGTGCACATTGCCGCTCAAAGACTGCCAAGTATTCATCAATCCCTGTCTCGTTCTCCAGGAAAGGTCTAAAAGCCTCATAGGGGGGCGTGGTGTGGCGCTGGACAGAGATGGCTGCCTAACTCTAAGGCTCCGTCCCTAGATGCCCTATAAAAGCTATAATCTGCAGCAAATGACTTCCATGCGTCGCACTAAACGCACCCAAATGACCCCCTCGACCCCTAGAACACAAGGGGGACACCCTCAACATCCATCAGGGGATACTTTCAAACGCCGGCAATCTTGGCGGCAAGTCTCGAGGCCACAAACATGGCGCCGGCCTCTCCCGGCTCAACTGCATTGAAGGCAGAATCCATGTCGGCACACGAAACCCTGCCACCTCCGACTCCAGACTGGTACGCATGGTTTGCATCTCTACCCAAAAAAGAAGATTTTCAACAACTGGTCGATGAGGTGAAGGGTACACTGCATACCAAAATATCCTCGATACGCACATCTCTGACATCGCTAGAAACTCGTGTCAGTGCACTGGAGGACCCCAGGCGAATGGCCCAGATCCAGCTACCATCTGACACCAAGCGGCACAGATCACAGACATGAGAATGCACATCGAAGACCTTGACAACAGAAGCCACCGGAATAACATTCTAGTGCGGGGTCTAAAAGAAACCTCAGACTAAGGAAAATCTCAGAACACTACTTAACCGCCTTTTCAACAAGATATTGGGAAGACCGCCGGAGGCCCGAGTGGCGATGGATAGAGTGCACAGAGCTCTGCGCCCGTGCCCACCGCCTGACGCCCCGTCACGAGATGTATTCTGCAGGATCCAGGATTTCCAATTGAAATCGGAAATCATGCTGAGAGCAAGGGCGGAGAGGTCCTGGCGAATTGAGGGCCAACTAGTAGAATTGTTCGACGACCTGTCACACCTCACACTGCAAACACGAAGAGCACTGCGCCCAGTCACAATGGCGCTGCAACAGGAACAGATCAGCTACAGATGGATGTTCCTGTTTGCTCTCTCAGCTCGCAGGGGGAACATGGAGGCCACCATCCGCATACCGGAGGACGTTCCAACCTTCCTGGAAGCTCTAGGGCTTCTGAACATACAGGCCCGCTGAATGAAAGAAGCACGGGACAACCGGTGAGCCGCAAACATCAAACAGACGGGGAGAGCGGAGCGGACTTCTCCTTACTCCCACAGGTCGGCCCGGAAGAATAGTCGACAGGGCGCCGGGCAGCCTAGTGGTAAAGAGACTGTGGCCTGCTAACGAACTCTCACATGACATGGACATTGGGACTATACACTAGACATAGCCACAAGCAGCAGAAAATACCTCCACAGAGACACCCAAAGCTACACGCTCAAGTATGCACCATACACACCCTTTCTTGTCCCACGCTCTCTATCTCTGCCTTTTTTCTTTCCCCCCTACCCTCCCCCCAGACACAGAGAGCGCGGAAATACGTGCATTCACGGCTGACATCGGAGATATACGCTGCCACCAACACTCCTGGAGACCCAGGACAGCACACAGACACTCACACCAATGCCCAGAGAGGCAAGCAGCGGGCTTAAGATACCTCACCAGACACTCCAACACAGGCTGCCAGGTAGAACAGAACTAAGACACTACAGGCCCACAAACTCGCACCACAAAGGCCAAACAGGAGTGGCCTTACGACCTACACTGCCCACACATGGAGACTCATGACAAGAGAGTGCACAAAGGGAGACTACTAGGGATATAGAGGTGTACACATGATAAAGCTGATGAGAGCCGCCCCGTATTAGACAGACTGGCCCAGACGGACTTAGCCACATTACCAAACCCATTGAATGTCCAAGTAGCTAGAGATCCGACACACTGGAAAACGTTTTCCTCCTCTATCACTTCTAAGATTATAATACCTCTGACCTACCACTACCGAACCCAAGGGCATTGGGGACGGCCAACCACTTTGGACCTTACAACAAACCAGACATCGCCCCACGGGCGCACTGCCGCGGAACTGAAGCCTAGGGGAGTGAGGGGACAAACCTCAACCCACCTACGGGCTCAGAGGCACATTGCCCTTACTTAGGTCGCCAAGGGATGGCAAACTAGTCTGCCACCCCTCACCCTAAAAAACTTTGGCCCACTGGTCTCCCTCCCCCTTCCCTTGGCTTCCCCTCTTTTCGCTCCCTCACTTGCTGCCACTCGGTGGCTCGGCCGGGGCCCCCGCTCGTTCACCTGATGCTGCCGCGTCGCGCCCCTCGCCCCATTGGAGGGAGGGAACCTGGGGAGGGGATGGTGCTCTACACAATAAACGCAAGGGGACTTAACTCACCACAAAAAAGAGCCGGCGCGCTACGGGAACTGAGGGCACTGAAAGTATCTGTCGCCTTCTTTCAGGAAACCCACTTCCTTTCCACCCAAGCCCCAAGATTCTCTAATAAATACTACCAAATGGGATTCTTTGCAAATAACCCCACATCCAAAACCAAAGGAGTGGTGATCCTATTTTCAACGGACGTTACCTTCAGGAAGGAGGCAGAGCAATCGGACTGACAAGGAAGATATCTCTTTCTGAGGGGTATGATACGCCAAGCGAAATTTACCTTTGCAAACATATACCTACCGAACAAAGGTCAGAAAACCTTCCTAAAAACCACACTAGAAGCCCTAGAAAGGTTTGGAGAGGGCACAATAGTGATGGGGGGCGATTTAAACATCCCAATGGAGCCAAAGATAGACACATCTACTGGAACGACAACACTCCCAGACCACATCATTCGAGGTACCAAAGCCCAGCTCCATGAGCCTTTACTCATGGACTGCTGGCGCACCCTAAACCACAATACTAGAGACTACACCTACTATTCGACGGCACACAAATCCTATTCTCGACTGGACTACTTTTTCCTGCAACACTAGACAATCTCCTCTTAGCACGAATAGCCCCAATGACGTGGTCGGACCATGCACCGGTGATCATATCCATCAAACACCCGAGATCCACCCAAAAGCAATGGATTTGGAGATTGAATGAAGCGCTACTTGAAAACCCGACAATCCACGCAGATATCCTTGAGAATCTGGAACAAATCTTTTTTAAACGAATGCCACCCCTGACTCCAACCCATCCACAGTCTGGGAATCCCATAAATGCACGATCCGGGGACTCCTGATCAAACACGGCGCACACCAAAAAAAGCTCCACACACAGGAGATCTCAGATCTAATAGCTCAAGTAGCGGAAATGGAATCGTTAGAAGAAGACAGATATAAACGATTGACGGCAGTAAGAGCGAAACTACAATCAAGTCTCGCGGCTAAAATTCAATTCCAATTTAAGCTCGCAAGAAAATCGTTCTACGAATATGGCAACAAATGTGGCAAAATGCTCGCTAGAGCCTTGCACGCCAAAAGACAGAAAAGCTTTGTACAAGCCATCAACCTCGGAAGTGAGTGCTATCGGACCCCCAAGACAATTGCAGAAGCCTTCCGGGCATATTACGCAGCACTATATCCGTTACCACCCGGCGGAGGATGGACACCTTACAGGAAAGACGCGTGGAATATGTGACCCGCCACACCAACTCCAAACTGAGCGCAGAGGCGAGGGAGGCTCTCGAGGAACCCATCACTACAGAGGAACTGCTCAACGTGGTGAAGCTGGACAGGGAAAAGCCCGGGACCGGACGGATACACCGCTCAATACTATCAGAAATATGCGAAAGTTCTGGTGCCACACCTAGTGGCGGCCCTCAACTCGATCAGAACGGGGGGTGAGCTGGAACCAAACATGCTCATGACACATGTGGTGGTGTTACATAGTTACATAGTTACATAGCTGAAAAGAGACTTGTGTCCATCAAGTTCAGCCTTCCTCACATATGTTGTTGCTGTTGATCCAAAAGAAGGCAAAAAACCTAGTCTGAAGCGCTTCCAATTTTGCCACAAACTAGGAAAAAATTCCTTCTTGACCCCAAAATAGCAGTCAGATGTCTCCTTGGATCAAGCAGCTATTACCCCATTAATTAGAAATTATATCCCTGTATGTTATGTTTTTGCAAGTATTTATCCAATTGCAGTTTAAACATCTGTACAGACTCTGACAAAACCACCTCTTCAGGCAGAGAATTCCATATCCTTATTGCTCTTACTGTAAAAAAACCTTTTGCCTTAGATGAAATCGCTTTTCTTCCAGCCTAAATGTTTAACCTCGTGTCCTATGTATAGCCCTGTTTATGAATAGATTTCCAGATAAAGGTTTGTACTGGCCCCAAATATATTTGTATAAAGTTATCATATCCCCTCTCAGGCACCATTTTTCCCAAACTAAACAGATTAAATTTTTTTAACCTTTCTTCATAACTAAAATGCTCCATTCCTTTTATCAATTTTGTAGCTCATCTCTGGACTTTTTCCAGTGCCATGATATCTTTCTTTAGAAAAGGCACCCAAAATTGCACAGCATATTTAAGGTGTGGTCTTACCAGCGATTTATAAAGAGGCAAAATTATATTTCCATCCCGAGAATTTATGCTCCTATTTATACATAACAAAACCTTACTGGCCTTAGCAACTGCAGATTGACATTGCATATTGCTGTCTAATTTGTTATCTATAACAATTCCCAAATCCTTCTTGTGTGTGGTTATCCCTAATTCACTTCCATTTAGTGTGTAAGTTGCTTGTGCATTCTTAACCCCGAAGTGCATAACTTTGCATTTCTCTACGTTAAATTTCATCTGCCATTTTAGTGCCCAGTCCCCCAATCTTTCCAAATCCCTCTGCAGCAAAGCAATATCCTGCTCACATTTTATTACTTTACAAAGTTTTGTGTCATCTGCAAACACTGATACATGGCTTTCAATGCCTATTTCAATATCATTTATAAATATGTTAAATAGAAGTGGTCCAAAAACAGAACCCTGACGGACACCAGTTACCACTTTTGTCCAGCCTGAAAATGTACAATTAATTACAACTTGTTGTACTCTACTCTAAGCCAATGTTCTACCCAAGAACAAGAATATTCATCTAGACCAATTTTAGTGTGAACACTAATTTATTGTGAGGAACCGTATCAAATGCCTTGGCAAAATCCAAGTCGATCACATCCACTGCAACACCCTGATCTATACTTCTACTTACTTCTTCGTAGAATGCAATTTGGTTAGTTTGACATAACCTATGTTTCATAAAACCATGCTGATTATTGCTAATAACAAAGTTCTTCCCAATGAATTCCTGAATATTATCCCTTAATAGCCATTCAAATATTTTCCCAGTTACAGAAGTTAAGCTCACAGGTCTATAATTTCCAGGCAAGGATTTTGAACCCTTTTTAAATATAGGAACAACATCTGCCTTCCTCCAATCCTCCGGTACAACACCTGAAACAAAAGAATCTTGAAAAATTAAATACAGAGGTTCACTTGTTTCCCCACTTAGCTTCTGAAGTACTCGTGGGCGAATACAGTCAGGCCCCGGAGCCTTATTTACATTAATTTTCTTTAATGGCTGTAGCACCTTGTCTCGAGTTATCCAATCACAAGTTATTTGCAAGTTTTTTGCAGCAATCATTTGCATATCTCTTGCCATAGGATTCTCATTAATATATACTGAAGAAAAATAGTTATTTAAAATTTCTGCTTTTTCCTGGTCTTCATTAGCTAATAAACCCAACTCTGTTTCCAGTGTACCTACACTTTCATTTTTTATTTTTTTAGAATTGATGTACTTGAAAAAAAATTGGGGGGTTGGTTTTGCATTCTTTAGCTATCAATGTCTAATTTTCTAGTTTAGCCACTTTAATTGCCTTTTTGCAAGTGTTATTGGCTTCCTTTTATCTTAAATAGGATGCCTCTGATTTGTCTGATGTTGCCAAAGGAGGGGAAGGACACGACGGAGTGCACCAGCTACAGACCGATCTCCCTGTTGAACGCCGACCTGAAACTCTTCACGAAGATCCTGGCTCTCCGCATCCAGCCCTTCTTGCCGGGGCTGATACACCCGAACCAGGTGGGATTCGTGCAGGGCCGTGACGCCCGTGACAACACAGTGAAGGTGATCAATTTGATACATATGGCCCAAAAACAAGCATCCCCATCACTGCTGATATCGACAGACGCGGAAAAGGCGTTCGACGGGGTAGATTGGTCCTTCCTCATGATGACACTTAGGCAGGTGGGCTTTGGACCCCACATGATGTCATGGATCCAGGCTCTCTACCGCAAACCGGCAGCACGAGTTCAAGTGAATGGAATCCTGTCCCAACCATTCGACATAGAAAATGGGACCCGGCAGGGGTGCCCCCTATCGCCTCTGCTCTTTGTTATTAGCCTGGAACCGTTTCTCAATGCAATACGAGAAAACACCGGAGTGCGGGGAATAAGAGGAGCTTGGGGAGAAAGCAAAATCTCTGCATATGCCGATGATCTTCTTTTCACAGTCACAAATCCACAGACATCTCTACAAGAGATTATGAAAGAATTCGAAACATATTACCTCCTCTCTAACCTGAAAATAAACTACAGAAAATCAGAAATCCTCAACATAGGATGCAATCCACACACAGTACAGATGATCCATACCGCATTTCCCTTCCACTGGTGCAAAGAGGCCCTAGGATACCTAGGAGTGTGGATACCGGCAAAGCTGACCGAGTTGTTTCGGCTCAACTTCGCTCCACTCTTGGGACGAATTCAAAAGGACCTCCAACAATGGTCACTCCCACACATCACATGGTTAGGAAGAATAAATATCCTGAAAATGAATGCCCTGCCCAGACTTTTGTACCGCCTTCAAACACTGCCAATAGACATACCCAGGGAGTTCCTGGCCATGGCACGCAGATAGTTTGCCCAATATGTATGGAACAGAAAGCAAGCACGCCTGAACCACGGGATCCTAACCCAACCAAAGCTGAGGGGGGGACTGTGTCTGCAGGATCTGACTACATACCGTTACGCAGTACATCTACAGAGGATCGTGGCATGGACCCACGCTCCCCCCCCCCCCCCAGGGAAGCTCTGGGTGGCAATAGAGGACAGCTTCTCCAAGACCCCTCTGGTGACGTTGCTGTGGGTGCCAAAGGGGGTGGAGGGGATGGTGCCAAGAGACCACCCGACCATCAAAGCCACAATGTTAACCGGGAGGACGTTGGCCCAGAGGGGGAATCTGGCGGCGGCGGTGTCCCCCTTGCACCCTATCGCAGGAAACCCGCTATATCAGCAGGCAGCCTCGCCACAGTTCCTGACCGCTCTGGGCCTGCCGAGGCAGTGCAGACTAAAACACATAAGCACAGAAGGGAGACCGACGCCCTTTGCGGGCCTACCAGCCCCGGATCCCTCGAGTTTCCTGACCCAGTTCAGATACCACCAACTGGTGAGATACGTCAAATCCATCCCAAACCTAGAATCGGCAAACACGCAACTGACGGCTTACGAAACATTGTGTGACCAAGATGCCCTACCATCACACTGCATCTCAATACTAAATCAAATGATTCTCCCAGCCAGAAACGGTAACCAACTACCATACTACACTAGATATTGGGAGAGAGACCTGGGATTCTCCCTGACGGAAGACCAATGGCTAAACGTATTCGTGAACATACATAAATCTTCGATCAGCACAAAATACCAGGAATCAGAGTAAAAATGTATAACTCATTGGTACAGGACCCCCGAGAAGCTCTCCGCTGCAGGCTGCCAGTGCGACCCAGAATGCTGGAGATGTGGGAGGGAGCTCGGCACGCAACTCTACATATAGTGGAAATGCCAAAACATTAAGCCCTTCTGGGAACAGGTCCACGGAGCTATCACCAAGATAACAGACGCTAACATCGAATTCACCCCCCGAAGCATATCTCCTACATGTCACATCAATGCCACCCACGCGATATAAAAAAACGGTGCTACCACACCTGATTAACGCAGCGCGCAGCCTCATACCCAACCACTGGAAAAAGAAGACAATCCCCTCCATTAGGGATTGGATCCGAATGGTGGAAGACATATGGGAGATTGAGGAGCTTATCCTCGTGGAGGCGGACAAGGCCCAATGATACCATCAGACCTGGTACCACTGGACGAGGTGGCTGGCGGATGTGGATGGGGCCGGGGGGCGAGGGCCCCCGGGGCGGCACAGGCCGAGTGCTCGCTCAACTCCCCTACCTCTTCCCGGTGTTTCCTCCCCCCTCCGCTCTCCCGCCCCCTTGCTGTCTATTCCCAGGGGAACCGGCCGGCCGGACAAGGGGATGGAATAGGTGATGCCCCAACACAGTAGGACCCCCTTACAAGAGACTAACCTGGGGATGATGTACAAATCCACAAACTAAAAGACTGTAGACAGTAGCCAACCCCCGACAAAATAACGACCCGCATCTCCCACCCATTGACTGGACTAAAGGGGGGATAGTAGGAGGGGACAGGTGACATAGCCTCCCGGGGTAACGAACGAATAAAAGTAGGCTGGGAAAATCAGCATACCACGGCCCAGAAGCACCCGGACCATATTACCCTTGACAACGTGAAAAGAAGGGCTCTACCCATCCCCATTTAGAGAGGAGTCACCGAGAAGGTGACCAGTACTCACAACGACACACCCAGATGGGGTGAGGAACTAGTTACACATTAGATTTAGGTTTCTGTTACAGTTCACACCAATGTTCACGAATAAAGAGACAAGGTAAATTTCCATTACAAAAGGCAGCATTACACAAATACATATATCAATAACAGCTAAGCCCGAAGCTACCCTATGCACAGCAACGAGAGGGAAAATACAACCCACCCTACCATGAAACGTGTAATAAGCTGTGAGATATACGATTTGTTCAGCTGACCTATGTATAACACTACATGCATGCAACAATAAAATGCTTTAATAACTAAAAGCCGCAAAGGGTATCTTTGGCCTCCCGGTGCTCTCTGCAGGAATTAAGGTCATGGTTGAGTCGATATTGTGGTGTGCGGTCACTAGGCTGAGCTCGTGGGCTCTAGCTTTTTGTATGTCCTCATCTGCTTCCGCCATCAGCTGCTGCACCAGTTCTATAGAGGGGTTCGGTCCATATAGTGAGAGCCTCCCCTGAACAATCCTGGTTTTCTCGTCACCAGCTGTCATCGGGGCTTCTGCCATGGTGAAGCTTTGGTCCAGTTCCGTCAGTTCTGCGGTCAGCTCCCTCCTCGGCCGGTTGCTTGCGTTCCCACCTCGGCTTTCGAGTAAGTCCTTTAAGGTAGTGAGTTTCAATTTGTCATAAAATTCGTTCGGTATCTCTCCTAGGAAATCCAGAACGATCCCGCCGCTGCCACCAAATGTTACGGTTACCTCCAGGCTAGCTGGAAGCTGGACTGCTTGGATAGTCTGGTTCCCCGGTGTAGAGAGAGAGAAGAGCCGCTCCAGTCAATATACAATGAGAATCCTGTAAATGAAGAATAATCCCATGGTACAGCTAGGATACCCTTTTCCCTTTGGCTGCGATTTGAGGGTCAAGAAAGAACTGGCTTTAATGGCACACAGGTATCACTATTTTAGCAAAACCTCAGGTCCAGGGACAGCCCCCTCTGGACGTGATGGGATACAGGGACAATGCAAGCAGTTAACCAATAGAAACACAATGTATCTTTTGAATTGTTACCGCCCAGCTTGGAGATAATGAATTCAGCGGTTATAACAATGTAATTATTTCCAGGAGCCCAAAATCCCACGTTTTCTTGCAACATACAAAACAGTATAAAAATACATAACTTTAACATTTTAATAGACAATTCGTGCATTCTACCGTTCATTATGTACCCCAGATCTGAGCACAGCAGATAGTCGAATAGCGCTCAGAACTCACGAATGGTATGGCTAGTTTCATCAATATAAAGTCTGTTCGTGTCTTTTGTCCTGAACATGAGACGGCGGCCATGTTTTCAGGTGAGTTAATGGGCAGCGGGACCTCAACCCCAAACTCATGGAATGAGTGGTGGCCAGGGGTTTACACGAATCCCTGCTCTCATGATGGTTGTCCCAGCCGTTCGGGAAACGAATGGAGACCGCCGGGAAGGGGTACTTAACCTGTGGTTAACCGCAAAACCAACATTCTAATTGAGGCCACACGCCAGGATGTAGGTGGTCCTCGTTCGTGAGTCTTTTGGTAGTTTTAGTTCGGGAAATAGTGCACGAACAGGAATGCCCTGGGACCGTTAATTAGGCTGTGGTTAACCGCAGACCGCAACTCCCTTGGCAGTTGTAACGGATCACCTGGCACCCCGACTGGGTACCTCCGTTGAAAGATGCTCCTAGCGCTTCCTGAGGACTCCAAGCACTGCAGCAGACACCACAATCACCGAACCGGAGAAGTGTATACCTTCTCTCAAGCATATGAATGCTGTAGACAGTTGAATAGGAACCATACGAATAGGTTTACTCTCCTAGCAGTCAAACTGGAACAGCATACAATGAATCCTTCCCCCTATAATGAGACGACACTTCACTGAGGGTTAAAACAGGAACTCTCTGTACTGTCACATACAGTCTCTTTTATTCCCAATCCACAAACATAGTACAGCCCACAGGGCGTTACAAAACAACCAATCACATATCAGTTACATCCCACATATTCCCTCCCCTTATCCTGAGAGGAAACTCAATTACACATACAGTTAAAACATACTTTCTACCCAACTTTCATAACTCTAAAACCATACATCACATTCACAATCAATCCATTCAGGGGAACAACATATTAAAAAATGGCACGAATCAGACCAGGGGTTCAAAAGTTAAGGGAAAGTCCTTTGTGACTAAATGAAGCATGGCTTTCTGGCCCAAACCAGTTTCAGAGTATTCTATCCTGGAGAGTAATTCAATTATCTCCCAGGATAGACACAAGACTCCATTAAGCACATGGTTGCAAAAAGACACAAAACACTTTAAAATACATCAAGTCACATTTACACATAACACACAGACATTTCACATATCCCCAGATAGCTGGGATCTGAGCAGGCCCGGACTGGCCATCGGGCATACCGGGCAAATGCCCGGTGGGCCGCGATGGCCGTGGGACCGAGGCCGGCAGGGGATCTCCCCGGCCGGCCCCTGCAGGGCCAGCGCTACCCGAGCGCCGGCCCTGCATAGTGCCTCCATGGGCCGGTGGGGAGATCAAAGATCTCCCTCACCGGCCCACAGGCAGGGAGATGCGGCCGCCGGCTGGGGAGGGAGGGAGGCAGGAGAGAGGACCCGGCGGAGCTCTAACAAGCAGCTCCGCCGGGTCCTCTCGCGAGCTTCTCGCGGCAACGCTCAGATCTCGCGAGAGTGAACTCTAACCTACAGGTTAGAGTTCACTCTCACCACTGGACCACCAGGGAATGCAGCATGGCTCCCCCTCCCAGGCAGAACGGCTCCCTCCCCCTCCCAGGCTAAAGGTAAGAAGGGAGGGGGGGAGACATAACTTTTAAAAAAAAATTATTAATAAAAATATATATATATATATAAAATTAATTCCCAAACAGTACCCCCAGACACACACAGCCCCCTCACACACAGCACCCCCAGACACACACACGCAACACCCCCAGACACACACACAGCACCCCCAGACACACACACACAGCACCCCAGACACACACAGCACCCTCACACACAGCACCCCCAGACACACACACACAGCACCCCAGACACACACAGCCCCCTCACACACAGCACCCCAGACACACACACAGCACCCCAGACACACACACAGCACCCCCAGACACACACACACCCCCCAGACGCACACACAGCACCCCCAGACACACACACAGCACCCCAGACACACACACACAGCACCCCAGACACACACACACAGCACCCCCAGACACA
This sequence comes from Pelobates cultripes, assembly GCA_933207985.1. NCBI lineage: Eukaryota > Metazoa > Chordata > Amphibia > Anura > Pelobatidae > Pelobates > Pelobates cultripes. The sequence goes on along the minus strand of OW240920.1, from coordinate 149,938,744 downwards.
CACAGCCCCCTCACACACAGCACCCCCAGACACACACACACAGCACCCCCAGACACACACACACAGCACCCCCAGACACACACTGCACTCCAGACACACACACAGCAACACGAGATACACACAGCACCCAAACACACACAGCACCCCCAGATACACACACAGCACCCCCAGATACACACACAGCACCCCAGACACACACACAGCACCCCCAGACACACACACAGCACCCCCAGACACACACACAGCACCTCAGATACACACAGCACCCAAACACACACAGCACCCCAGACACACAGCACCCCCAGAGACACAGCACCCCCAGAGACACAGCACCCCCAGACACACACACACACAGCACCCCAGATACACACACAGCACCCCCAGACACACACACAGCACCCCCAGACACACACAGCACACCCAGAGACACATATATATTATATAAAATAACCCTCAGTGAGTTAACAGACAAAGAAAATTAGAAACCTAGAATGTGACGGCAGATAAAAACACCCTAACACACAGCACCCCTTTTACACAAACACACTGCGCACCTCACACATACAATACGTCCAAATATATATATATACACACACACTACAGCACCCCTCACACTGCACCACTACACACATTACGCTCCAGATACACGCTAGATCCCTTACCCTATATGCATTCTTAATCCTCTACACACACACACACACACACACACAATCTTCTATACACACTCTGGGTCCTTTACACACTAGATCTCTTACACACACACTGCACCACCTACACACACACTACATTCTTTGTAAGCAAACACATACAACACTCTAAACACACCCTCTCTACACACAGTAGTGTGTGTGTATAAGTGACACACACTACGTCACCTATACACACATACTACTGCCCGTATGCACACACTCGCTACATCCCTATAACACTATGCCCCTATACACGAACTCTGTACAGCCCCTAGCCACACATATTACACCACAAAATTGACCTATTTACACAATACCACACCACACTCTACACACAGGCAATCCCACAAGCATGCGCCAAACACATGCACCACACACTTTCCTGGCCCTTTTGTCCTCTGGTATCCCACTTGTGGAGACACCAGAGACAATTTAAAAGCAAACACAGCGCAAGCATGTTATTACATTTGCTTGCGCTGCGCAGAACAAATACAGGGCCTTTTTCTAATGCTAGAGCTCTTCAGCGGGGCTCTGCGCATTGAACCAACATGCTCACTTTCAGAGGGGGCGTGCTTGTCATTAGTGATGACAAAACACACCCTCTCTGGCCCCGCCCCCTTCTTAGGGGGCCGCTCTAATTGAAAAATGCCCGGGCCTAATTTTTTTCCCAGTCCGGCCCTGGATCTGAGCGCACATTATTAGATGAATGGCACTCAGATCACACAAATAAGCCTTTCTGCAGGGGAAATAAACAGTTTAACCTGCAGGGCCATAGTCCAAAGGGAGCAGGCGAGCAACCAGGCTTCTCCAGTTCACAGTGGCGAGGTTGGTTTCGCCACACTTCTCCCCTTTACCAACTAGACTAACAGGGTATCTGACCTCCTGCCGGTCAGTGCCCTGGTTAGTCCAGCAACCCCCCCACAAAACAGAAACAGCAGTACAGCCCACCCACAATAACTGGTTACTACACCTGGGTAGAGGAGAACTTTGTCCATGTCCAGGTGCCTCACCACGACTGTGTGGGCAACTGTTAGGCTGCCTTGGTGGGTTGCTGAGTGGGCAGAGACCAGCGGTACTCTGCCCTGATGCCAGTGCTACCGCGGAAGTAGCCTGGTGGGAGCCTGGTTGTGGGAGGGAGAGACCGACTGTCTCCCCTCTGGATACACCGCTCTGTGGCTGGGGAACAGGACCGACTGTCCCTACCCCTTGTGCTGTAAGTGCAGAGACTACAGTCCAATTTGCACTGTTGGGGGGTGTAACATCTCCCCTTGCTGGGTTAGGCTGCCGCTGGAGAGAGGGTGTAACAAGCTCCTCTCTCTGAACTGTAAACTGCCGCTGGGGAGGAGGGGTATCAGGCTCCTCTCCCTGACACTCTCTCTGCTGGTGGAGAGGGGGACCAGCTGTCTCCCCTTTCATTATTTTGTCCTGTGGTTGGGGTGCGAGACTGACGGTCTCTGCTCCCTGCAGGACACTCTGCCGCTGGGGAGGAAGGGCGGCACCTTCAGCTCCCTGGGGTACACACTGCCGCTGGGGAGGAAGGACTGCACCTTCAGCTCCCTGGGGTACACACTGCCGCTGGGGAGGAAGGACTGCACCTTCAGCTCCCTGGGGTGCACACTGCTGCTGTGGAGGAAGGACTGCACCTTCAGCTCCCTGGGGTACATACTGCCGCTGGAGATCTGGGCCGACCGCCCAGCATCCCTGTAGGGCCGGTTGAGAGACCGCCGTCCCATCTCCACCTGCCATCTGTGGGTCTGCCCAGGACCAGTCTGTGAGGTCCCTCAACATTTGTGAGTAAGGACCACCTGCTTCCGCACCTGGCAACTCCGGCTGCTGCTGGGGATCTGGGCCGGTCCCATCTCCACATGCCTGTTGTGGTTCCTCACAGGACCAGTCTATGAGGACCCCTACTTCGGGTTCCTGCGGCCGCCTCAGGGGGAGGCGGCTAGCCTCCTCGGATGCAGCCTCTACTCGGCTGCTGTAACACTCCTTCCGCTGAGCATACTCTCTCTCTTTCGCCAGCCGGAATTCTCGGGCCAGCCTTGTGTTTCGCTCGGCCGTGACCTGGTTCCAGATCACCCGGCGTGCCTCCATGGGTAAATCATCCCCATACTGGGCCACTCGCTGCCTCACCTCGGCCATCCAATCATCGCCAGAGCCTTCCATACTTGTCTGCTCCAAGTCGCTGGATACCTCTGCTCCCAGGGTCGCTGCACGTGTGCTAGCGTTGCCCTCAATTTGTAACTCCACGAACGGTGTCTCTGAGCTGCTTTACCTCGCACTAGGACGCCATCCCACCGCTGCCACCAATGTAACGGATCTCCTTGTACTCCGACCGAGTACCCTCCGTCGATGGATGCTCCTAGCGCTTCTTGAGGACTCCAAGCACTGCAGCAGACACCACAACCACCGAACCGGAGAAGCATATGAATCCTCTCAAGCAAATGAATGCTGTAGACAGTTGAATAGTAACAATACGAATAGGTTTACTCTCCTAGCAGTCAAACTGGAACAGCATACAATAAATCCTTCCCCCAATAATGAGACGACACTTCACTTTGAGGGTTAAGCAGGAACTCAGGTGCTGGCACACCCAGCCTGGTTTTTATTACAGTCTTGCAAATACAGGACCACCCACAGGGAGGTATAAAACAACCAATCACATCACAGTTACATCCCACATATTCCCTCCCCTTATCCTGAGAGGAAACTCAATTACACATACAGTTAAAACATACTTTCTACCCAACTTTCATAACTCTAAAACCATACATCACATTCACATAAATTACATATTCACAATCAATCCATTCAGAGGAACAACATATTAAAAAATGGCATGAATCAGACCAGGGGTTCAAAAGTTAGTAAAAAGTCCTTTGTGACTAAATGAAGCATGGCTTTCTGGCCCAAACCAGTTTCAGAGTCTTCTATCCTGGAGAGTAATTCAATTATCTCCCAGGATAGACACAAGACTTCATTAAGCACATGGTTGCAAAAAGACACAAAACACTTTAAAATACATAAAGTCACATTTACACATAACACAAAGACATTTCACATATCCCCAGATAGCTGGGATCTGAGTACACATTATTAGATGAATGGCACTCAGATCACACAAATAAGCCTTTCTGCAGGGGAAATAAACAGTTTAACCTGCAGGGCCATAGTCCAAAGGGAGCAGGCGAGCAACCAGGCTTCTCCAGTTCACAGTGGCGAGGTTGGTTTCGCCACAGCAGTTAATTAGAGGCACGCTCCACTCGTAGGGTGGTCGGCTGTTTGGGTATTTGAAAGGTGACAAGGGTTAAGTGGGGGCACACGCCAGGGGCCGGTGGTCCGTTGTTTGTATACACGAATGGGTAACGGGGAACCGGTTCGGGGATTAGGTTACAAAGTTAAAATACCAAAACAAGGTTCCGTGTAGAAACAGAAAAGATCAATATTGTAACAGTCTGTAGAGCTTTTGTAACAACTCATTTGTCCTTTTTCCTAACTGAGGTCCCTTTCCTTCATTTTCATCTGTAAATACTGAACAAAAATATTAATTGAGGCACTCAGCTAGACTTTTATCCACTTCTACATACCTTCCTTCTTTTGTTTTTAAATCTAACTAATCCTTGCTTTACTTTCCTTTTCTCATTTATGTATATAGAAAATGTTTTGTCCCCTTTTTTACTGACTGTGCTATTTTCTCTTCTGTGTGTGATTTGGAAGCTCTTATAACTTGCTTAGCCTCGTTCTACTTAAGCTTATAGATCTGTCTATCTTCCTCACTCCAGGTTTTTTTATAATTTCTTAATGCTAACTTTTAGTTTTTTACTATTTTGGCCACATCTGCAGAGTACCACAGTGGTTTCTTGAATTTTTTGTTTTACTGACAAACCTAGTGCAATCTTCTGTTGCATACAGCAGTGCAACTTTTAAATAATCCCATTTCTCTTGGACTCCATTCCAGTCTGATAATTACTCCTTTACACATTCTAATTTTAGAAAAGTTTTGTTTTTTTTGTGTGGTGTGACGCAGTCACTGTTGTTATATTAAACCACACTGACTGATGATCACTGGATTCTAAACTTTCACCCACAGTAATATCTGATACCAAATCTCTATTTGTTAACACTAAATCTAGTATGGCCTCCTTACGAGTTGGTCCCTCAATGACTTGTTTTAGCGACAACCCCAGTAGGGAGTTTAGAATATGTGTGCTCCTGGCACAAGCAGCTATTTTGGTTTTCCAATTCACATCAGGAAGATTAAAGTCACCCATGATGATAACTTCCCCCTTCATTGTCATTTTAGCTATTTCCTCAATGTTACGGTTGCCTTCAGGCTGGCTGGAAGTTGGACTGCTAGGATATCCTGGTTCCCGAACTTGGAGAGGGGGAGGGCTGCTTAAATCAGCATGCAGTAGTAACTTCTGGAAATGTTGAACATCCCACTAGCTATAGCACAGCTAGGATACACTTTTCCCTACAACACTCGAGGCTGCGAGTTGAGGGTAAAACTAACTGACTTTAATGGCACTCATGCAGTTACCAGGCCAGGGGACAGCCCCCCTCTGGACCTGATTGAACACTGGACAATGCAATGTCTCAACCAATAAGAACAAAGTGCATTCTTTGAAACACTCCCCCTTACTTTGGAGATAATTGATCCCAATGGTTACATTAACCTAATTATCTCCAAGGACATGAAAAATGCCACGTTTTATTATACACACTAAAACAGCATAAAAATATATAACTTTTACATTTAAACATCAAAATATCCCATTCGACCATTATACCATGTCTCAGTAACAGCGACTAAATCTACACTATCAGTTGCCATTATTGCCACAAGTTCATGGATCTTATTCCCTAAACTGCGAGCATTTATAGACATGACTCTAAGCTTATCATTTTTTAACACACTTGCTACAGGCACCTTCTGTCCTTGTTTTGGGGGGGTAATTGGATTGACCCTTTTGCCCCCCCTCCTAGTTTAAATACATCCTAGAAAAACCTCTGAAATGCTCACTGAGAACATTTGTTCCTGTAATGGATCAACCGTCAATCGATGCTCCTAGTGCTTACCAAGGACCATCAGCACCGCACCAGACAACATAAGCACTGCAGACCTCACGAACCACCGCAGCTTGGGGTCTCGCTGTCTCCTACCCACCATGGACCTACGACAGGGCTCCAGGATCCAGTGGGTGAACCTCTCTTCCTTCAGAGAGCGAAGCAGGAACAGCACTTAGAAGAGCTAGTGATTAGAACCCAGGGGAGTATACAGAGTATAGAAATCCCCAGTGTGATTAGAGAAGTTCCCTACAACACGAGGTGAGGCTGTGAGTTGAGGGTAAGAAGGTCTGACAGTTTAATGGCACACACTGGTCTTTTATACAGTTTTACAGCAAAGGTGACGCTCAGGTGGACCTAGTTGGGCGCCGAATACAAAACATGCAAACCAGTAAAAACAGAGGTACTGTTGGAACTGTTTATATAGAAGCATTTTCCCTCCTTTTTTCATTACTTATTTATTATTACTTTTTTCACTCTCTAGCATACAGTTGTCCAAGTTACAGTACTGCTTCTTGTTTTTCTATTTATTTTGTTTATTTTTTTTATTTTTTTTATTTCTATTTACTTATTTTAGTAAATTATATTATTTTTTCAAATAGGGTCCCACAGTTATGTATTTTCTATATACACAGTAGTGATGTGTGGACTATCATGAAGACTTATTTTATCTGATCTCAGCTTTTATGAACTTAAACATTTGGATTTATTTTATAGATCTTCTGTATGAACTATCTGCCACTTTTTAGGTGATCAGCAACTAAGTTTCTGTTTTGGTTGAAGTATCTGTCTTATACAATTTTTGCATTTACACTTAGTGCTACGAGTGTACTAGCTCCTGGTATATCTTATTCTTACCAGTGATTTATTCCACGTTTTTCTCCTAGAGAGGACTGGTGACCTCTCTTCTACCAGTTTTTGAGCTAGTCATTTTTATTCTTGTATTCATCTTAATTTATTTTTGTGCTTTTACTCCCTCTACCCTTGGCACTGGTTTATTCAATTGTTATTTTAAGCTATTGTTTTATTGTGCTTTTAGTACTATTGATACACTGTGTTCCTTATATTTTTAGCTATTCTAGAGTATCGGGTTACAAAATAAATTTAGATAAATCAGAAGTCATAGCTAAGAACATGTGTAAGAGATCCGTTAATAATCTTATAAAACATTTTGGACTCCCAAAGGATAAAAATTGTTTGAAATACTTGGGAATAACTATTACAGCAGAGGTAAAAAAAATAAAAAATTAATAGAAGCTTATATTTAACCCTTATTAAAACAAACTAATAAAAACCTACGGGACTAGAGGGGGTTGGGATTCTCGTGGTCGGGCAGAATCAATATACTAAGGGCCCATATCTTAGCAAAATGGTTCTATTCGTGGAGAATGATTCCCCTTAATTGCCCTGAAAACTGGTTATTAATGCTACATGCTTCTTTTTTAAAATTTGTCTGGGATGGAAAGAAACCAAGAGTAAAAATGAAAAATGTAGCCAGGTTAAGACAAGATGGAGATTTGAGTTGCCCAGAAATCCATCAATGTTATCAGGCCAGTAGATTGTTTCATACAATGTTATCACAGAATACATCCGCAAAAAGGAAAAATGGTATTCAATAGAGAAAGATTGTACAGGGGTAGAGCATTTATCCTCTCTATTCTGGATTTTAGATCTCAACAAGGAGGAAGGCAGATGTGGTTCCTATATTCAAAAAGGGTTCAAAATCCTTGCCTAGAAATTATAGACCTGTGAGCTTAACTTCTGTGTCTGGTAAAATATTTGAACGATTATTAAGGGATAATATTCAGGAATTCATTGAGAAGAACATGGTTATCAGCAAAAATCTGCATGGTTTTATGAAGCACAGGTCATGTCAAACTAACTTGATTGCGTTCTACGAAGAAGTAAGTAGAAGTATAGATCAGGGTGTTGCCGTGGATGTGATCTATTTGGATTTTGCCAAGGCATTTGATACAGTTCCACACAATAGATTAGTGTTCAAACTCAAGGAAATCGGTCTAGAAGAAAAAATGCTTGTTCTTGGTTAGAACATTGGCTTAAAAATAGAGCACAAAGAGTTGTCATTAATGGTAAATTTTCAAGCTGGACACAGGTTGCAAGTGGTGTCCCTCAGGGGTCTGTTCTGGGACCCCTTCTATTTAACATGTTTATAAATGATCTTGAAGACCGCATTGAAAGTCATGTTTCAGTGTTTGCAGATGACACCAAACTTTGTAAAACAATACAATGTGAGTAAGATATTACTTTGCTGCAGAGGGATTTAGATAGACTGGGGGACTGGGCACTCAAATGGCAGATGAAATTTAATGTTGAAAAATGCAAAGTTATGCACTTCGGCGTAAAGAATACACAAGCAACGTATACCCTTAATGGAAGCGAATTAGGGATAAAAACCACACGAAAAGGACTTGGGAATGGTTATATACAACAAACTATGCAACAATGTGCAATGTCAATCAGCAGTGGCCAAGGCCAGTAAGGTATTGTCATGCATGAAAAGGGACATTCATTCTCGGGATGAGAATATCATTTTGCCTCTTTTCACTGGTAAGACCACATATTGAATATGCTGTGCAATTTGGGGCACCTGTTCTAAAGAAGGATATTATGGCACTAGAAAAAGTGCAGAGGCGGGCTACAAAATTAATAAAAGGAATGGAACATATCGGCTATGAAGAAAGGTTAAAAAAATTTAAACCTATTTAGTTTAGAAAAACGTCGCCTGAGAGGGGATATGATCACATTATACAAATATATTCGGGGCCAATACAAACCATTGTGTGGAAATCTATTCACAAACCGGACTTTACATAGGACCACGAGGCCATGCGTTTAGACTGGAAGAAAGAAGATTTCGTCTAAGGCAAAGGAAAGGTTTTTTTATTGTAAGAACAATCAGGATGTGGAATTCTCTGCCTGAAGAAGTGGATTTATCAGAGTCCATACAGATGTCCAAACAGCTAGTAGATGCATACTTGCAAAAACAGAATATTCAAGGATATAATCTTTAAATGTAGGGCATGGGTCATCAACCTGGTCCCTATCGCCCACTAGTAGGTGTTTCAGGATTCCAGGTGGGCAGTAGGGATTTCCTCATTTTGAGAGATTGGGTGGGTGCGAGCCAGTGGTACCCCTGCGACTGGGTACCGCCATCACCATTTGTGGACCCGGCCCACGCGGCAAACCGCTGGGGCTGCCGTCCAAGGAGTTCATTGGGTGGCCCATGATGTCAGGGCCACCCGATGGTTATGGATTGTAAAGGGGCCCAGTCAGCACTGGGCGCTTTAACAGCGCGACCGGGCCCCCTGTGATTACATCACAAAGAGCTGGGAGGAAGTGACTGCACGTCACTCCTCCCAGCTAACACACAGACCGCGCGTGAGCCAACACTGGACCCCAGGGAATGTCACCCTCCTGCACCTAAAAGGTAGGAAACAGGAGGGTGACTAAAATATTTTGTGTGTGTTTGTGTGTATGTGTCTTTGTATGTATGTCTGTCTGTATGTATGTCTGTCTTATGTGTGTGTCTTTGTATGTATGTCTTGTATGTGTCTGTATATATGTGTGTATTGTCTTTGTATGTGTTGTATGTGTCTTTGTATGTATGCGTGGCTCGTGTCTGTCTGTATGTATGTATGTATATCTTATGTGTGTGTGTGTGTGTCTGAATGTATGTGTGCATGTCTGTTTGTATGTATGTGCCTGTCTGTATGTTTGTGTGCCTGTTTGTATGTATGTGTGTTCCTGTCTGTATGTATGTGTCTTGTGTGTGTGTGTATGTGTGTCGTGTGTGTGTGTCTGTATGTTTGTATGTGTGCCTGTCTGTTATAGTGGGCTATAGTAAGTAATAGTAAGTGGGCTACCTAGCAACATATGAAGTAGTATACAGTCGTAGTACACATAAGGTTTGCAAAATATACTGCGCAAACTCACTTTGTATGTCAAAAAGGCAGAAAAAATGCTTATTACCACTACACTCGGTACAAGCTAGCGGAAAAATGATCCCACACTAAGGTTCAAAATATACCTTTTGGGGGGGCTGAGCTAGCGAGCAACCCAAGCAGACATGCGAACGCTGAGCTCCGGGAGAAACCCACTTACAAAAGGACGAAATCGGCAGGTCCGTAAAGCCCAATCACTAGCAACGTTGGTCAGAACACAATGGGACGCAAATCCAAGCAGCTCCATAATGAGGCGATGCCGTCCTCTCAAAATATCGGCGATTTACTCCGAGCAACGCTGCGGCCCGCTAAGATGGCGCCCGCGCGGGAAACCTCTGAACATTCCTCAGATGACAGTATAGAGGAAGCCGCTGAAACAACAACAAAGAGAAGGAGCACTAGAAGGGAGAGTACTTCACCTCCTGAACAAATGCCGGCAAGCAAAGCAGACATCATCCATCTGCTCAAGGAGCTTAAAGCTCAATCAGCAGCAGACGTGGCCCTAATCAGGGAAGATCTGGGCGCCATGACAGCCCGCATACAGGCTGTGGAGGTGAATGAAGCTGCTACAACAGCCAAAATTGAAACCCTGCAAAGGGAAATGGCCCAAATGAAGAAGACCAGCACTATACTGGAAAATAAAGTGGTGGCACTGGAAGACGCTAAGCGCCAGCAAAACCTCAGGATAAGGGGGATAACAGAGGCTGTGCAAGACCCTGAGGTCACACACTACTTACGTCGATTACTAGCCTCCCTGCTACTACAAGCTAAAGCAAAATCCATCTTGCTGGAGTTTCACTTTCGCATACCTAAACCACCAAGAGCCCCAGCGGACGTCCCACGGGACCTACTTATCAGCTTTCAATCTCTCCGGGGCAAGCTACTAGTACAAGAAGCAGCCCGAGAAACTAACACATATGAGTTTGAAGGTTCTGCGCTATCTTTCTATAATGACCTCTCCAGGGCAACAGTCACATGATTTAAAGCCAAATGTTAAGCAAATGGAATGCGAGGAGGATAATGTGGAAACTTTATGGGTAAATATCTGCTTGGGGGAAAAGAAGGGAAACCAACTATTGGTTGGGATATGTTATAAACCACCTAATGTTAATATTGACGAGGAACAATAGCTGTTTGAGCAAATTGAGAAAGCTGCAAATCTGGGTAACACTTTTATTATTGGATTTTAATTACCCGGACATAAATTGGGACAGAGGGACTAGTAGCTCAGCAAAGGGAATTAGGTTTTAAACTTGTTAAATGACACCTTCATGTCACAACTTGTACAAGCACCAACTAGAATGGACGCTTGTCTGGACCTGGTTTTAACAAACAACATTGATCTTTTGACCAACATTCAAGTAGGTGAGCACTTGGGAAATAGTGATCACAATATAGTGTCCTTTGAAATAAACTCAAAAAACAAAAGCACATGGGGAATACTAAAACATATAATTTTAAAAAGGCCAATTTCAATAAGTTAAGGGAAGCTTTACAATATATTGACTGGCATAAACTCTTTAGTGAAAAGAACACTGAGGATAAATGGATCATCTTCCAACAAATATTACAAAGGTACATTTCACAGTATGTACCATTGGGAAATAAATATAAAAGAAACAAATTAAAACCAACATGGCTTAGTAGAGAAGTAAAACAAGAGATTACAACTAAGAGAAGGGCATTTAAAGCATTTAAATCGGACAAATCAGATGCATCTTATAAAAGATATAAGGATGCAAATAATGCGCGCAAAAAGGCAATTAGACTTGCTAAACTTCAAAATGAAATAATGATAGCTGAAGAGAGCAAAACCAACCCCAAAGCATTTTTTAAGTACATAAATTCTAAAAAAAACCAAAATGAAAGTGTAGGTACACTAAAAACTGAAACGGGGTGTTAATTAATGAAGACCAGGAAAAGGCAGGAATTTTAAATAACTATTTCTCCTCCGTATATATTAAGGAAGAACCCATGGCAATAGATGTGCAAATGATTGCT
>OW240920.1:149902678-149926925 GCA_933207985.1 Pelobates cultripes | reverse complement strand
GGGAATGGAGACTGGGCTCCCAATTCCCAATAAATCACACGGCCGCTGGGGAATGGAGACTGGGCTCCCAATTCCCTGCAGGACCGGTTGAGAGACCTCGGTCCCATCTCTACCGACCACCTGGGGTTCTTCCCAGAAAATATCAACAATGTCTTCCCAGCTGAATGGGTCTGGAACTGGATCTGTCACCTTGCTGTCCTGCTGAATCTTCTCAATGGAGTGGAAGAGATCTCGGTAGTCCTGCTCCAGTTCCCACTCCAGGGTTGCTAGGTGAGCCAGGTCTTGCTCAATATCGTGAGTGTCGTCCCAGTCATACCTGCTCTCCCTCCACTCCAAGAGATCACTGAACCGGGCTTGTGTAGGGCTCCCAAATTCAGGCTCTGAAAAAGCCTCCCATAACAAGCCAGGACCATCAAACCCCTCTCCCTCTGGCTTGTCATGCTCGGCTGTCCAGGGCAGGTACTGTGCCCCATACCACCAGAGCGCCTGGTATGCATCTTCCAACCAAATCTCCTGCCATACCCGGTGCTCCAATTCCTTCACCCATTCATCTAGGGGCTGCTCTCCCAGGAAGGGCATCCGCAGGGCCACTTGCTTCTGCAACCGCTGCTCTTCACTGGGGAGACTCTCACCCAGCTGGTACTGTACATTATCCAGGGCCTGGTACCAGATGCCTTTCCTTAATGCATCCCGGCCATCCAGGTCCTCCTCCTCGTATGACACTGCTGGTTCCATGCTGTTGCTGTCAGGGTCGCTGTACTCAGACATGCGTTGCCCTCAAATTGTAAATCCAAGGAATGGTGTCGCCTGTAGCTGTCCTGTAGTCTGTGGGAACGATCCCGCCACTTGCCACCAATTGTAACGGACCGTTTTGCACACAAGGGGTAAAAACCGTTTAGGCGATCGGCCCCCTTTCCAGAGATCCAGGCACAGCTTCTGCAGAACACCAAAACTCACGAACTGGATACAAAATAGCACTCCAACTCCCGAACTGGAACCTCCCAAATAGCTGCTAGCAGACGAACAGGAAAAGCAGGCGAACAGCTTACACTCCTGGCAATCAGTCTCTAACAGCATACAGTGAATCCCCCCAAGAACGAGACAAGGCTCCGTGTTGAGGGTCAAGCAGTGGTCTGAGGTGCTGGCACACCCAGCCTGGTTTTTATTACAGTGTTTCAAATACAGGACCACCCACAGGGAGGGATAAAACAACCAATCATATCACAGTTACATCCCACATATTCCCTCCCCTTATCCTGAGAGGAAACTCAATTATACAAACAGTTAAAACATACTTTCTACCCAACTTTCATAACTCCAAAACCATACATCACATTCACATAAAATTACATATTCTCAATCAATCCATTCAGGGGAACAACATATTCAAAAATGGCACAAATCAGACAAGGGGGTTCAAAAAGTTAGTAAAAGTCCTTTGTGACTAAATGAAGCATGGCTTTCTGGCCCAAACCAGTTTCAGAGTCTTCTATCCTGGAGATAAGTAATTCAATTATCTCCCAGGACAGACACAAGACTCCATTAAGCACATGGTTGCAAAAAGACACAAAACACTTTAAAATACATAAAGTCACATTTATACATAAAACACAGACATTTCACATATCCCCAGATAGCTCAGGTCTGAGCGCACATTATTAAGTGAATGGCTCTCGGACCACACTACAGTTTAATCACCATGGAGCCAAAGTCTTTACAGTCAGTTTCATACGAATGGGCTCCATGGGATTCCTCTGGGGTATAACACATTCAAACAAATCTACTGAAACCCAGGCAGAAAAGCACGACTGAAGCTTTTCTGCAGGTAAAAAAGATGTCTTTTAACAGGGGGCCATAGTCCAAAGGCAGCAGGCGAGCAACCAGGCTTCTCCAATGCAATGTGGCGAGATTGGTCTCGTCACACACAGGTCATGTCAAACTAACTTGATTGCGTTCTACGAAGAAGTAAGTAGAAGTATAGATCAGGGTGTTGCTGTGGATGTGATCTATTTGGATTTTGCCAAGGCATTTGATACAGTTCCACACAATAGATTAGTGTTCAAACTCAAGAAAATCAGTCTAGATGAAAATGCTTGTTCTTGGGTAGAACATTGGCTTAAAAACAGAGTACAAAGAGTTGTCATTAATGGTAAATTTTCAAGCTGGACACAGGTGGCAAGTGGTGTCCCTCAGGGGTCTGTTCTGGGACCCCTTCTATTTAACATGTTTATAAATGATCTTGAAGACAGCATTGAAAGTCATGTTTCAGTGTTTGCAGATGACACAAAACTTTGTAAAATAATACAATGTGAGCAAGATATTACTTTGCTGCAGAAGGATTTAGATAGACTGGGGGACTGGGCACTCAAATGGCAGATGAAATTTAATGTTGAAAAATGCAAAGTTATGCACTTCGGCGTAAAGAATACACAAGCAACGTATACCCTTAATGGAAGCGAATTAGGGATAACAACACATGAAAAGGACTTGGGAATTGTTATAGACAACAAACTATGCAACAATGTGCAATGTCAATCAGCAGTGGCCAAGGCCAGTAAGGTATTGTCATGCATGAAAAAGGGCATTCATTCTCGGGACAAGAATATAATTTTGCCTCTTTATAAATCACTGGTAAGACCCCATATTGAATATGCTGTGCAATTTGGGGCACCTGTTCTAAAGAAGGATATTATGGCACTAGAAAAAGTGCAGAGGCGGGCTACAAAATTAATAAAAGGAATGGAACATATCGGCTATGAAGAAAGGTTAACAAATTTAAACCTATTTAGTTTAGAAAAACGTCGCCTGAGAGGGGATATGATAACATTATACAAATATATTCGGGGCCAATACAAACCATTGTGTGGAAATCTATTCACAAACCGGACTTTACATAGGACACGAGGCCATGAGTTTAGACTGGAAGAAAGAAGATTTCGTCTAAGGCAAAGGAAAGGTTTTTTTACTGTAAGAACAATCAGAATGTGGAATTCTCTGCCTGAGGAAGTGGTTTTATCAGAGTCCATACAGATGTTCAAACGGCTACTAGATGCATACTTGCAAGAACAGAATATTCAAGGATATAATCTTTCAATGTAGGGTAATAACTGCTTGATCCAAGGATAAATCTGACTGCCATTCTGGGGTCAAGAAGGAATTTTTTTCCTAGCTTGTTGCAAAATTGTGCTTCAAACTGGGTTTTTTTGCCTTCTTTTGGATCAACAGCAAAAAACAAATGTGAGGTAGGCTGAACTTGATGGACGCAAGTCTCTTTTCAGCTATGTAACTATGTAACTCTAAAGAAGTCACCCAACTACTGAGAGCCAAGGGGATACAATACAGATGGGGACCAGGGTGCAGGCTCTCTGTCAGCAATGAAGGCAAAAGAGTACACATCACCCAAGCAAGTGACTCTGTAGCATTTCTGCAAACCTTGGGAATATCCCTGGAGGCCACTACAAGCACTACCTCTGCAGCAAAGACACCAGCGACCATATCCAGGATATGGGACGTCAAGAGAATCCAACCCTTTTTCCCCAAGAACGAGCAGTGCTGCAGGCACCCCTCAGCTGAAAACCTGAATATCGCAAGTACATTATAACTTGGACTGTGTGTCACAGATGTATACTGTAACGGATCGCCTGGCACCCCGACTGGGTACCTCCATTAAAGGATGCTCCTAGCGCTTCCTGAGGACTCCAAGCACTGCAGCAGACACCACAACCACCGAACCGGAGAAGCATATGAATCCTCTCAAGCATATGAATGCTGTAGACAGTTGAATAGGAACCATACGAATAGGTTTACTCTCCTAGCAGTCAAACTGGAACAGCATACAATAAATCCTTCCCCCAATAATGAGACGACACTTCACTTTGAGGGTTAAAACAGGAACTCCCTGTACTGTCACATACAGTCTCTTTTATTCCCAATCCACAAACATAGTACAGCCCACAGGGCGTTACAAAACAGCCAATCAATCCATACAATACACCCAGACACTCCCACACAAAATCCTCCCCTCTGGCTGTGATATGATTACTGAACACAATGGGTAATCTCATTATCACAGCCAGAGAAATACAGTTTCATAAAACACATCACAGGGACCCCAAAACATGCAATAACCCCATAAAAATATAGTATATCCTTGGAACTGGGGGATCTGGGTGAACCACATATCCAAAATTCACCCAGATCCGTTCAGTACTTTGGAAAATACAGTTTAATGCAGATTCTGCAGAACATATACAGGCTAAATAAAAAACAATCACTGTATAATGTGTCCCCTGCTGTATAGTCCAAAACCACTGCACGATGTCTCTGTGCACCAAATACTGGCGAGATGGCACCGTGTTGAAAAGTCCACACAGTGTCTGTGAGTTAAAATGGCCGCCATCCATTGTTCTCACCATGTGCTTCTGATACAGGAAATGGTGGCCACCCAGTAACTCCACAGTATGTCCCCAGATGGTTCTTAAAGGGCCAGCAGCAGCACAACACAAATCCATCATGCCCAAACCATGTCCCTAAAGGGCAATACATTATTAACAGTGCATTACATTACATGCTATAACATACAATAGGAACCCCATACCGGCAACCCTTAAAGAGACAGTACAAAATAATGTCCAAGTGGCTAGGTTTGCCACATATACCCCTTTGGCTATCATCCTCAGACATTGCTCTATGTCCGATCCCACTTTTACAATCTTTCTCCAGCAGGCCCGCCGCCCAATAGACCACCCACGAACCGCATTGCCATGTACCTCCCAGTTTGCTCATATCCCCCAAAAGGAAGCTATCTCCAACAAGCAAATGTAAATTTTTCTTACTAATACCATGCAACCACGAACTAGAAACCTTATGTATAACTATTTGTACATCACTGTACCTATGCTTTACCTAGACTGTTATGTCTACCTATTACCTGTGACACTGTATGCAAAGGTTGCATTTAAAATGTAGCAAAACTATGAGAGATAACTGTACAAATGCTATGCTACAATAAAAATTATCAATTTAAAAAAAATTAAAAAATATATGCCTTTTGAATAGCCCTGGGATGTCTTCTTTAAGAAATGGTATGGCTTTATGGGGTATTTGGATTATATAGCCTGGTAAAATACTCTAAAATGCGACATGGGCACAGTGTAAAAATGTAAAGTTTGAAAAGAACTGGAATGGCTGTGTCTCAAATGTGCCCCTCCGATGTCCACATATACCTGGCAAAGGTACGTACGGGGGTATTGCTGTACTCAGCCGACATAGCTGAGCAACATATGAAGTATTATACAGTCGTAGCACACATACAATTTGCAAAATATACTGTGCAAACTCACTTTGTATGTCAAAAAGGCAGAAAGAAAATGCTTATTACCACTACACTTGGTACAAGCTAGCGGAAAATTTATCCCACGCTAAGGTTCAAAATATGCCTTTTGAAATACCCTGGGATGTGTTCTTTAAGAAATGGTATGCCTTTATGGTGTAGTTGTAATATGTAGCCTGCTTAAGTGCTCCAAAGTGGGACACGGACGCATCAAAACCCTCCATGAAAATTCACACTTAAAAACCTTAACTTGTCACGTCTCTTTTACAGCAGTGTAACTTCACAAAATAGTGTCTAGGTCATACATTGGGCATATTGTTTTACTCAGAAGACTTAGCTGAGCATAATTTGGGGGGTTTGAACTTAGTGGCACATATGAAATGTACAAAATGCCCAGCAAAAATGCAATCCGTATGTAAAAAAAATGCCCCAAATTATCTTTTACCACATACTTTAGCATGTATTGGTGAAAAAATGGGGGCATGTTAAGGCCAGGGCCGGATTAACGTAGGGGCTGATGGAGCTGCAGCTCCAGGCCCCTACCATAAAATAGGCCCATCCGCCAGCCAAAAGGCCGTCGGGAGCGGCCTGCGCTCGAAGACCGCTGTTGTGTGCAGCGTGAGGGAAGGATAACTGCGGGGCGCACTGAGGTCATATCCGGCGGGTCGCGGCATTACAGGAACCGCATACAGGAACTGCAACACACGGCCCAGCGCTCAGCCCACGAGACAGCAGGAAGAACACGAGCAGCCAGAGCAGGTATGGAAGGGAAGAGGGGGATGGAAGGGAAGAGGGGGATGGAAGGGGAGAGGGGAGAGGGGGGGAGAGAGGGCAAAAAAAAAACCATTCAAAGTGCTGTTATGATTTATGGACAGCTCTCAGCATGCTTAGCCAGCCTTCTATCTGGCTGTGCTTCTTGAGAGTCACAGTCCACAGGCTGTTTCAGAGCCTGTGGACTGTGACTCTCAAGAAGCACAGCCAGATAGAAGGCTGGCTAAGCATGCTGAGAGCTGTGTCTAAATAACATAACACAGTACTAAAAAATTACTGTTTCTAGCTGCTAGTCCACATCAGCTGGAAACAGTAATTATCAGTGCTGTGTTATGTTATTTAGACACAGCTCTCAGCATGCTTAGCCAGCCTTCTATCTGACTGGCTAAGCATGCTGAGTGCTGTGTCCATAAATCATAACACAGCTCTATGAAAATTACTGTTTCTAGCTGCTGTGGTACACAGTCCACAGCAGCTAGAAAACAGTAATCTTCAGTCATGTTAAAGGATCACTATAGTGTCAGGAAAACAAAGCGGTTCTCCTGACACTATAGTGCCCTGAGGGTGCCCCCACCCTCAGCGTCCCCCTCCCATGGTCCCCCTCCATGTTGCCACGATAGACTACAAATGAAGGGGTAGTTGCAGGAAAAAAAATACTTTAACTGAGTGCAGTTGGCTTTTATTTGGAGACTCCGTATATGCTGTATATATATATATATATATACTGTCTCTCTCTCTCTCTCTCTCTCTCTCTCTCTCTCGATATATATACACAGCATATACTGAGTCTCCAAATGAGAGCCAACTGCACTCAGTGTCTACAATTACATATATATTTTATCGATACCATTAAAGTATTTTTTTTCCCTGCAACTACCCCTTCATTTGATCTCCAAAACATATATTGGAAAAGGCACTGATAGTCTGAGCCACTTTCTAACGGTTCAGCACCACGTGAGTGGGACATTTATTTACATTATATACAGGCTATACTATGTATTGTGTTTTATACTGGTAAATTGCGTGTTTTATACATTGTTTTGTCCACTACTTTATATGCTCTCATCATACTATCGATTTCATTTTATTTGTTGCACTCCGTGTGTTTTTGAGTGACACACACCTAGTGATTTGAGCGTTTATCTTCAATATTTCCTTTTTTGTATATTGCTTTGTACATAAATTAGAATGACTACAAATTTCAACTATGTTTGATGCGTGATATAAAAGAGGTAGATAAATAAGGCTAAGGTACTGAGGTCTTGGGATTTTGGAAAAGCACTACCTACATGAATTTGTTATATTTCTACGTGTGAAAATGTTGCATTGTTTTATTTTTTTATGAATGGAGGGTTACAACTCTGAAAAGTAAGGACTTTTTGTCTACATTGGCTTTATTTAAAAAAATTCAGTTCTGTTCTGGGAGGACCACCGTGACCTACCTAGCCATTTGAGATACCCTTAAGGACAGCGGCAATTGTACAATTTCTGAACCAAAACATAACCTGGAATTTGAGCTATAGGTCTGCTTATACATAAATTAACATTTTTTCATATGAAGTGCACCCACAATTATTATATATTATTTTGTTCATGAGAAAAAGCTTTCATCTCACAAATATTTATATATGGAACATAATTTAATATGAATAAAATATAAAAAAAGAAAATGTGAGAAATTAAATGTTATCTTCTTAGTTCTGCATGGCATTTTAAAATGTCATAATCCTGTTTGCTTTTACGGCAAAAAAAACACACATATTTGTGTTCAGCAATTGTTTCACAAATAGAACACTACCCCTGCTCAATGTACAAGTTTTATAGAGTTTTTTAAACTTACAGGTTCAGATATAGGGCTTGCCCATTTCGGTTTTTACACATTAAAAGTTGCCAGATTGGCCAACTGGGCCTTTGTTGTCTTTTAGAATGTATGGCAGCCCAGGAATGATTATCACCCATATGATGGCATACCATTTGCAAAATTAGACAACCTAGGGTATTCAAAATGGAGTATGTCCAGTCTTTTTTAGTAGCCAGTTAGTCACAGACCCTTGCCAAAATTAGTGTTCATGATTTTTTGTTGCATTTTTCACACAAAAACTGCCCTATCACCAATGATGTCATATTCATTCTACATTTTACTGCTCTAGAACACTTCTGTTTGTGTTCAGCAATGCCATGTACAGGTTTTATAAGGTTTTGAAAACCTTTGGAGTTATGCTGTCCCAGACATTTCTGTGACTGGATCATTGTATAATGATGGGAGTCATACCGTACCACAGTCTGTGTCTGGATTTTACCACATTCTGTGTTTGGATCGTACCACAGACTGTGTCTGGATCAATATATAATGACGGGGGTTTTAATATACCACAGTCTGTGTCTGGATCAATATATAATAATGGGAGTTATACTATACCACAGTCTGTGTCTGGATCGTACCACAGTCTGTGTCTGGATCGTACCACAGTCTGTGTCTGGATCGTATCACAGTCTGTGTCTGGATCGTACCAGTCTGTGTTTGGTTCGTACCACAGTTGATTGTCTGGATCAATATATAATGATGGGAGTCATACCGTACCACAGTCTGTGTCTGGTTTGTACCGCAGTCTGTGTCTGGATCGTACCACAGTCTGTGTCTGGATCGTACCACAGTCTGTGTCTGGATCGTATCACAGTCTGTGTCTGGATCGTACCAGTCTGTGTTTGGTTCGTACCACAGTTGATTGTCTGGATCAATATATAATGATGGGAGTCATACCGTACCGCAGTCTGTGTTTGGATCGTACCACAGACTGTGTCTGGATCATACCACAGTCTGTGTCTGGATCAATATATAAGGATGGGAGTTATACTATACCACAGTCTGTGTTTGGATCGTACCACAATCTGTGTTTGGATCGTACCACAGTCTGTGTCTGGATCGTACCACAGTCTGTGTCTGGATCGTACCACAGTCTGTGTCTGGATCGTACCACAGTCTGTGTTTGGTTCGTACCACAGTTGATTGTCTGGATCAATATATAATGATGGGAGTCATACCGTACCACAGTCTGTGTCTGGTTTGTACCACAGTCTGTGTTTGGATTGTACCACAGACTGTGTCTGGATCATACCACAGTCTGTGTCTGGATCAATATATAATGATGGGAGTTATACTATACCACAGTCTGTGTCTGGATCGTACCACAGTCTGTGTCTGGATCGTATCACAGTCTGTGTCTGGATCGTACCAGTCTGTGTTTGGTTCGTACCACAGTTGATTGTCTGGATCAATATATAATGATGGGAGTCATACCGTACCGCAGTCTGTGTTTGGATCGTACCACAGACTGTGTCTGGATCATACCACAGTCTGTGTCTGGATCAATATATAAGGATGGGAGTTATACTATACCACAGTCTGTGTTTGGATCGTACCACAGTCTGTGTCTGGATCGTACCACAGTCTGTGTCTGGATCGTACCACAGTCTGTGTCTGGATCGTACCACAGTCTGTGTTTGGTTCGTACCACAGTTGATTGTCTGGATCAATATATAATGATGGGAGTCATACCGTACCACAGTCTGTGTCTGGTTTGTACCGCAGTCTGTGTCTGGATCGTACCACAGTCTGTGTCTGGATCGTACCACAGTGTGTCTGGATCGTATCACAGTCTGTGTCTGGATCGTACCAGTCTGTGTTTGGTTCGTACCACAGTTGATTGTCTGGATCAATATATAATGATGGGAGTCATACCGTACCGCAGTCTGTGTTTGGATCGTACCACAGACTGTGTCTGGATCATACCACAGTCTGTGTCTGGATCAATATATAAGGATGGGAGTTATACTATACCACAGTCTGTGTTTGGATCGTACCACAGTCTGTGTCTGGATCGTACCACAGTCTGTGTCTGGATCGTACCACAGTCTGTGTCTGGATCGTACCACAGTCTGTGTCTGGATCGTACCACAGTCTGTGTCGTACCACAGTTGATTACCACAGTTGATTGTCTGGATCAATATATAATGATGGGAGTCATACCGTACCACAGTCTGTGTCTGGTTTGTACCGCAGTCTGTGTTTGGATTGTACCACAGACTGTGTCTGGATCATACCACAGTCTGTGTCTGGATCAATATATAATGATGGGAGTTATACTATACCACAGTCTGTGTCTGGATCGTACCACAGTCTGTGTCTGGATCGTACCACAGTCTGTGTCTGGATCAATATATAATGATGGGAGTTATACTATACCACAGTCTGTGTCTGGATCGTACCACAGTCTGTGTCTGGATCAATATATAATGATGTGAGTTATACTATACCACAGTCTGTGTCTGGATCGTACCACAGTCTGTGTCTGGATCGTACCACAGTCTGTGTCTGGATCGTACCACAGTCTGTGTCTGGATCGTACCACAGTCTGTGTTTGGTTCGTACCACAGTTGATTGTCTGGATCAATATATAATGATGAGAGTCATACCGTACCACAGTCTGTGTCTGGTTTGTACCATTTTGTTTACACCCAAGGATGAAAAAACAACGTAGTGGTTGGGAGAAGCTGAAGGCTAGAAAAGAGGAAGAAAAACAAATGCAAAAAATCTTGTCTAAAACAAAAAAATTACAGATTTTTGTGGAAAAAGCACATCTGGAACAAGCAGTGTAACTGATATACATGCTTCCGCTTCAAGTTCAACCAGTACAATTGCTGTCAGTGCATCTAGTGCAACAAGTGGATCCACTGAGTTGGACTATGAAAATATAACAGAACAGCAAGAAGAAATATATTCAAATGACATTGGAGATTGGAATATTTGTGATGCCTTGAGAGAATATTTCTGTGAAAATGGGGTTACCAACTGTCAACATATAGACAGTGATTTTAGTGCCTCAGAAAAGATATGTCCAGGTGAAACTTTTACAAGGCACTGTACAAAATCTTTGTTTTTCCGAGAACAGTTGAATGGAGAAAAAGTTAAGCGTGACTGGCTGTGTTATTCTCCAAAAACTGGCAAGGTTTTTTGTGCTCTTTGCAAACTATTTTCGAAAGACGAAACAACACATTTGACTTCAACTGGTTATTCAGATTGGAGACATGCCACAAGAGATTTAAGCAGGCATGAAAATAGTGCTTCTCATGGAAAAGCCATTGAAGTCCTTATCAGGAGAAAAACTTCTGGTCAACGCATAGACAAAGATCTTGTCAATCAGTTTGAGAATCAGAAAAAATATTGGCACAAAATACTTTGCCGTATCCTGAGCGTTATAAAGCTGCTTTCATCACGAGGTCTGTCTTTTCGAGGAAATAATGAAGTTATTGGCT
Source organism: Pelobates cultripes (assembly GCA_933207985.1). Taxonomy (NCBI): domain Eukaryota; kingdom Metazoa; phylum Chordata; class Amphibia; order Anura; family Pelobatidae; genus Pelobates; species Pelobates cultripes. The sequence continues at coordinate 149,915,509 of OW240920.1, read as the reverse complement.
CAGTACACAACGGGAATGATTTGGGCTGTCTTGAGCTGTTAGCGGAATATGATCCATTCCTTGCTGAACATATTCAAAAGCATGGCAACAAGGGAAGAGGTCACATATCGTACCTGTCATCAACAATATGTGATGAGTTTATTGAATTGATTGGTCAGCAATTGCTACAGCAGATTGTAAATGAAATGAAACAAGCCAAATATTATTCAATTTCTGTTGATTCCACCCCTGATATTGCACATTCTGATCAACTGACCATTATATTTCGATATGTACTTGCCAGTGGTCCAGTGGAGCGTTTTACTAAATTTATCCCAATATCTGGACATACTGGTATGGAACTAGCAAACACGGTTCTTCAGTTTCTGGAAGAAAATGATATTTCCATCAAAGACTGCAGGGGCCAGTCATATGATAATGCATCTAATATGAGTGGCAAATATAATGGTATGCAGGCCTTAATTCGGGAAAAAAATCCACTGGCTCAAGACATTCCTTGTTGTGCACATTCACTAAACCTTGTAGAAACATAGAAACATAGAATGTGACGGCAGATAAGAACCATTCGGCCCATCTAGTCTGCCCAATTTTCTAAATACTTTCATTAGTCCCTGGTCTTATCTTATAGTTAGGATAGCCTTATGCCTATCCCACGCATGCTTAAACTCCTTTACTGTGTTAACCTCTACCACTTCAGCTGGAAGGCTATTCCATGCATCCACTACCCTCTCAGTAAAGTAATACTTCCTGATATTATTTTTAAACCTTTGTCCCTCTAATTTAAGACTATGTCCTCTTGTTGTGGTAGTTTTTCTTCTTTTAAATATAGTCTCCTCCTTTACTGTGTTGATTCCCTTTATATATTTAAATGTTTCTATCATATCCCCCCAGTCTCGTCTTTCCTCCAAGCTATACATGTTAAGATCCTTTAACCTTTCCTGGTAAGTTTTATCCCACAATCCATGAACCAGTTTAGTAGCCCTTTTCTGAACCCTCTCTAAAGTATCAATATCCTTCTGAAGATACGGTCTCCAGTACTGTGTACAATACTCCAAGTGAGGTCTCACCAGTGTTCTGTACAATGGTAGGACAAAATGCAGTAAACAGCTGTCCAATTGCAGTTTGATTCTTTAATTTTGTTCAGCAATTATATTGTTTTTTTTCTTCATCAACTCATCGGTGGAATCTGCTAACAAACCGTTTCAAAACGTGTGGTATACCAACATTAAAAAGGTTAGCTGATACGCGTTGGTCTGCTCATCATGATGCTGTGAATTGCCTTACAGAAAGGGTATACTACTATCAAAGAAGTCCTTGCAAATATTTTGAATGATGAGAACACCAAGGGAGAGGTCTGTTTACAAGCAAAGGGCCTAAGCAGTGTTATGGATCAGCTGGAAACCAGGGCCGGATTAACATAGGGGCTGATGGAGCTGCAGCTCCAGGCCCAGGCCCATGGAATAGGCCCATTTTTAAAAAAAAAAAAATTTTTTTTTTTTTTTTTTTTTTTTTTTTTACACACACTACTCTTAGGTTTGTCACCTGACTGGTATTTTAATGGTACAGATGGTATTTGAGGCTACCTGGCCATGCCGATATTGCAGTAATACCAGCAGTACAAATGCAGGTAATTTTCTCAGAATAAATGGAAATTACTCTGCAATACCAGCACCGGCCAGTAGGGGTCACTGTGTGTGGAGAGAGGCAGGGATAGGAAGTTACAGAATATCCCTCCCTGCCTCTCTCTACTACTCACTGATCCGCGGGGGAGCAGCTACACAGCACAGAGGGTCCAGACAGCAGCTCTACAGCTCAGGTAAGTGAGGGATGAGGGGAAAGGCAGCAGGGACACATGGAGACACAGACACTAGGGGACACATGGGGATACTGAGACACTAGGGGACACATGATGACACATACACTAGGGGACACTGAGACACTAGGACACAGACACTGGGAGATCTGGGAACACAGACACTTGGGGACACTGGAAAACATGGTGACACTGAGACACTAGGGGACACTGGAAAACATGGGGACACTGAGACACTAGGGGACACTGAGACACTAGGGGACACTGAGACACTAGGGGACACAGACACTTGGGGACATATGGGGCACTAAGACACTAGGGGGCACTAAGACACTAGGGGGCACTAAGACACTAGGACACATGGGGACACAGACACTTGGGGACACTGGAAAACATGGGGACACTGGGACACATGAGGATGCTGAGACACATGGGGACATTGGGAGACACTATGTTCCCATGTCCCCCAGCCAGTGTGCCTAGTGTCTGTGTCCCCAAGTCTCCCAGTGTCTGTGTCCCATGTCTCTCAGTGTGCCTAGTGTCCCCATGTCTCCCCAAGTGTCTGTCTCCGAGCCAGTGTCCCCTAGTCTCCCAGTGTCTTTGTCCCTAGTGTCTTAGTGTCCCCAAATGTTTCAGTGTCTCCATGTCTCCAAGTGTCTGTGTTCCTAGTGTCTCAGTGTGCCTGGTGTCCCCATGTCTCCCAGTGTCCACATGTCTGTCCACAACTGTCCCCATGTCTCCCAGTGTCCACATGTCTATGTCCACAACTGTCCCCATGTCTCCCAGTGTCCCTTAGTCTCCCAGTATCTGTGTTCCCATGTCTGTGTCCCTAGTGTCTTGGTGTCCCCAAATGTTTGTGTCCCCATGTCTCCCAGTGTCTGTGTCCCTAGTGTCCCAGTGTCCCCATTTCTCCCAGTGTCCCCATGTCTTTGTGTCCCCATGTCTCTCAGTGTCCCCAGTATCTTAGTGACATGGGGACACACTGAGACATTGGGACACTGGGAGAAATGGGGAAACAGACACTGGGAGACTAGGGGACTGGACGACATGGGGACACTGACACAGTGATACATAGGGACACTGATACACTGGGTGACTTGCGAGACTGAGACACTGGGAGACAGGGAGACACTGGGAGCAATTCATCTATACGGCAGAATCAAACAGTGAGTAGTTTGTTGGTGATTTTACAGAATTTTCTCTGATGTCACTCCTTGTGATTTACATCATGTGATGTCACGCATAACTAATTATACAAATGATTAAGGCTGGAATTTTTTTCCAAGAAAGTGGCAACCTTAATTACTCTTCACATACTCTTGCTTAACCCCTTAAGGACACATGACATGTGTGACATGTCATGATTCCCTTTTATTCCAGAAATTTGGTCCTTAAGGGGTTAAAGGAGCACTATAAGGTCAGGAACACAATCATGTATTTCTGACCCTATTATGTTAAAACCACCACCCTGGCCCCTTCTTGCCTCCCTAAATATAGTAAAATATTACTTGTATTCAATTCTGCAGCTGCTGGCTCAGAAGTGGTGGTCTGAGCAAATTAGAATATTTCCCCATAGGATTGGCTGAGACTGTCAACTAGGCAGATCAGGGGCAGAGCCAGCACAAGTCCAACATAGCCCTGGCCAATCAGCATCTCCTCATAAAGATAAATTGAATCAATGCATCTCTATGAGGAAAGTTCAGTGTCTGCATGCAGAGGGTGGAGACACTGAATGGCAGTGCTGCACACTAGGCAGTACTGCCCCAGGAAGCACCTCTAGCAGCCATCTAAGGAGCGGCCAGTGGAGTTATTTTCTCTGAAAAGACAGTGTTTACTGCAAAAAGCCTGAATGGAATGATTCTACTTACCAGAACAAAAACAATAAGCTGTAGTTGTTCTGGTGACTATAGTGTCCCTTTAAGTTTGGAAGCTTAAAAGGGATGTATGGGAACAAAACTTGTGTGCACTGGCTGACATTAAAATTAGTTTAGGTAATGCAGACGTTGGTCTCTCTAACACTGTGGCATGTTCCCTTTCTTCTACACTCACTACAGACACCTTTTCTCTGTCTCAGACTATATGCCAGGAACTTTTCTGCCTGCTAGTAAGAAGGTAAGGAGACAAGTGGCCCAGCGAGTGCGAGGGGACAGTCCTAAGAAAGAATGGAGTGAGCACATCATTAGATGCATTTATGTCAAGCTCAAGGTGCTGCCTGCATAGTATGCCCTTAGTTGGACAGCCTGCAGGATTGGCAGGCAGCCTGACATGCATTCATGCCAGACTGACCTTCCAATTCTTTGGACAAACATGCCCCCTTTTTGGGCATGTTCACCCCTTTTGGCAGGTCTCGTCACATGATTCACGCCAGTGGCACACCCTTTTACCCAGCCCATTGACTTCCTGCTTCACTGTTAGGGGTTATGGATTTACTTGAAAGATGAAAGCATAAATTAGAGAGAGATTAGCATAGAGTATGTGTTTTCTTATAGCTGCAACCTTTGAGTTTCCCTCCAACACCATTTCCATCAGATACATGACGCTTGGGAGGTATGATTGTTTTAGTGTTTTTGGTCGATAAGATTCCGTAATTAGGCCCATCATAATTGTCAGCACCAGGCCCACGGTGCTCTTAATCCGGCCCTGCTTCACACGTACCTCTAAATCCTAAAAAGTTCCAGTTTTGTTTCATTGATCCGCTGCTCAGAATCTCAAAATGTTTGTGCTTTTGGGTCAGTAGTAATGTTTGTTTTGGAGTTTTGGCAATGACACCTTCTGCATTTAGTATGTGCCTTACTGTGCTAACCGAAACCTCCGTGCCAAGTCTTGCTGCAGGTCTTTTGCAGTCACATAAGGTTTTTCACAACCTGCCTTCACAGAAATCTGGTTGCAGCCATTGATAGCTTCCTTTTCCTGCCCCGTCCAGATACTGTAACCACTGTTCTTCAACCTTGAAATTGTGAACTATGCTTCCAACTGAGTGTCTAGGAACATTGAGTGCCTTTGTTATCTTTTTGTATCCCGTGTCTTGATTGTGAAGGGCGATGATCTCTTCTCTTTGTGACCCTTCTTTTGGCAAAGCCATATTTCTTTATATTTATATTCATTATTGTATTTCTGGAATGAAATTAAACATTTTTACATTACATTGCTTTAGAATAAGTGAAAATACATTTTACATTTCCATTGTTTTAAGACAAATACAATAAGTGACAAACATAAATAGTGCGAGATATGTGCACTACATTGCATTCAATAGTATATTATAAGGTACTGTATCACGCATGGGGTAGGTCAGCTTCAGTTCCGTCATGAGATTTTTATTTTATTTTAATTGGGAGAATTCTAACTTAAGTGACTGATTAACCAACTTACACAATTTAGTTTAAGTTACGAAAATAAAACAGTCGGTCAGTTTTTCTATGCCGAGACAGTCATTACGGTTGTTATAATTTAGCTCATTCTTGTTTAATTAGATTATATAGGGAGATGTCAGCTATTCTATAAAGACCCTTTTACATTTGGATCTGATAATTGATTTGATTAATAGTTTCCAGCCATAAGGTAGTTACTGGTGCTTTCCAGTTTCTCGCGATTACTAATTTTGCAGCCATACAAATATGAATAAATAATATTTTTTGATGGAGGCTACATCTCGGTAATTCCACGTGGAAAAGGAACAGACCGGGGATAGCGTTACATCTTGATCAAGAATCTTCAAAAAAGCATTATAGATCGCATTCTTAATCTCTTCTAATCCTTTACATTCCCACCACATACAGTTGCAAGAAAAAGTATGTGGACCCTTTGGAATGATATGGATTTCTGCACAAATTGGTCATAAAATGTGATCTGATCATCTTCTAAGTCACAACAATAGACAATCACAGTCTGCTTAAACTAATAACACACAAAGAATGAAATGTTGCCATGTTTTTATTGAACACACCATGTAAACATTCACAGTGCAGGTGGAAAAAGTATGTGAACCCCTAGACTAATAACATCTCCAAGAGCTAATTGGAGTGAGATGTCAGCCAACTGGAGTCCAATCAATGAGATGAGATTGGAGGTGTTGGTTACAGCTGCCCTGCCCTATAAAAAACACACACCAGTTCTGGGTTTGCTTTTCACATGAAGCATTGCCTGATGTGAATGATGCCTCGCACAAAAGAGCTCTCAGAAGACCTACGATTAAGAATTGTTGACTTGCATAAAGCTGGAAAGGGTTATAAAAGTATCTCCAAAAGCCTTGCTGTCCATCAGTCCACGGTAAGACAAATTGTCTATAAATGGAGAATGTTCAGCACTGCTGCTACTCTCCATAGGAGTGGCCATCCTGTAAAGATGACTGCAAGAGCACAGCGCAGACTGCTCAATGAGGTGAGGAAGAATCCTAGAGTGTCAGCTAAAGACTTACAAAAGTCACTGGCAAATGCTAACATCCCTGTTAGCGAATCTACAATATGTAAAACACTAAACAAGAATGCATTTCATGGGAGGATACCACAGAGGAAGCCACTGCTGTCCAAACAAAACATTGCTGCACGTTTACAGTTTGCACAAGAGCACCTGGATGTTCCACAGCAGTACTGGCAAAATATTCTGTGGACAGATGAAACCAAAGTTGAGTTGTTTGGAGGAAACACACAACACTATGTGTGGCGAAAAAAAGGCACAGCACACCAACATGAAAACCTCATCCCAACTGTGAAGTATGGTAGTGGGGGCATCATGGTTTGGGGCTGCTTTGCTGTGTCAGGGCCTGGACGGATTGCTATCATTGAAGGAAGAATTAATTCCCAAGTTTATCAAGACATTTTGCAGGAGAACTTAAGGCCATTTGTCTACCAGCTGAAGCTCAACAGAAGATGGGTGTTGCAACAGGACAATGACCCAAAGCATAGAAGTAAATCAACAGAATGGCTTAAACAGAAGAAAATACGCCTTCTGAAGTGGCCCAGTCAGAGTCCTGACCTCAACCCGATTGAGATGCTGTGGCATTACCTCAAGAAAGCGATTCACACCAGACATCCCAAGAATATTGCTGAACTGAAACAGTTCTGTAAAGAGGAATGGTCAAGAATTACTCCTGACCGTTGTGCACGTCTGATCTGCAACTACAGGAAACGTTTGGTTGAAGTTATTGCTGCCAAAGGAGGTTCAACCAGTTATTAAATCCAAGGGTTCACATACTTTTTCCACCTGCACTGTGAATGTTTACATGGTGTGTTCAATAAAAACATGGCAACATTTCATTCTTTGTGTGTTATTAGTTTAAGCAGACTGTGATTGTCTATTGTTGTGACTTAGATGATGATCAGATCACATTTTATGACCAATTTGTGCAGAAATCCATATCATTCCAAAGGGTTCACATACTTTTTCTTGCAACTGTATAATAGATTGTACCATTACACCTAAAACATCTCCAGCATAAAGTTGGACATTTCTTATCAAATGTATGGATCTTATTTGGGGTAAGGTACCATCTATGAATGATTTTAAAATAGTTTTCTTGCTAGATTAAAAAAAAATATATTCAAGAAAAGACTTCTTATAAAGTAAATAAAAATATCTTATACATCAGACAAAGACAAAAGGTATCATAATAACAAAATTAATAAAGATCTTTCCAATAAAATTAAGAATGAACATAAAGAAAAATCTATATAAAAAAAAAAAAATAATGATATGGGATAAACAATTGGCTTCTCCAAAGGATATCTCCCAAGCATTTGTAGACTACTATAGATCACTATATAATTTAAAAGATGTTGAGAAAAGTACCTATCCTTTTCAGAGTGTTTTCTGAAGCTTCGGTCGAGAATCCCCTACCGAACGGCATTGATTATCCCTATTCCAAAATCGGATAAAGACCTATCTTATATTACTAATTATAGACCAGTCTTTTATTAATTTGGATATAAAAAAAAAATCTCACATTTTGTCAAATCGCTTAAAGGGAGTTATCATGGACTTCATTAACATTGATCAGTCAGGCTTCGTCAAGGGGAGAGGCATTACAGATTATATCCATAGAATTCTTAATGTAATATATAGGATTAACATTAAATGGGTTCCGTTATTATGGCCCTTGATGTCAAGAAGGCCTTTGACAGAGTCAATTAGAGATTACTTGATTCTGTCATGGAAGTTTTGGCATCGAGGGCCAGCTTAAGGATAAAACTATGTTACTATATAATAAATTCTTCAGCAAAAATAACAAATCATCTTTTTGAATCAACTCCTTTTTCGGTAGAAAACTGCACTAGACAGGGATACCCCTTGAAACCGCTTCTATATATTTTAACTACCTATATAGGCTATTATGATTAGGGAAAATGTAAATATTAAGGGTATTATTTCATATAATGGAGAGATAAAGATATCTTTGTTTGCAGACAACGTGCTTCTCTCGATGAACTCTTTAAGTTCAATTCCAGCAGTACTAAATACCGTAGACAGCTATAGTAACTATTCAAATTATAACATTAAAAAAAAATAAAAAATAAAAATTGACATTTTTTAACAAAATTTCAGGAAGAGCTTCTTAGCTCTAGTTTCCATTTTGCTCAGAAGGAATCTACAATTAATTATTTGGGTATTGAGATTTCATTTGATATAAATGAATCAATTAAATCTAATTACCAAGCTTTATAAAAAAATAAAAATAATCAAATTCAGTTAAAGGATCACTATAGGGTCAGGAACACAAACATGTATTCCTGACCCTATAGTGTTAAAACCACCATCTAGCCCCCCTGGACCCCTCCTGCCTCCATAAATATAGCAAAATCTTACTGTATTCGGGGGGGCGGAGCTAGCCACGGACCAGCACGGACGCATCGTGCAAAGCTCCGTGCAAGCACAGGCAAATTAACCGATCTACCGGCGGAGATTGGGCATCTATTTACCCCACACCTTACCCACTGGCGGGAGAAGCAAAAATGGGCAAGTAAAACAAAAAACTAAGGCCAGACAAGCCCCCTTTCAGCCACAATATCGGCAAACTCCTGAGGAACTCGCAGAAGGCCGCATGGGAGAAAATGGCGCTGGGGGAAGCAGAGTACTCTGACTCCTCAGAAGATTTTTATCCAGACCTGGGGGGAGGTGAAACGGCAACCCAATCCAAGGGGCACACGACCAAAACACCCCCAGCAGGAGAACTGGCCACTGCAGCCCTCCTAACAAAAATGTTTGGAGACCTCAGACAAGACCTAGCTGCCGACAGAGCAGCCTTCAAAGAGGCCATGGAAAGGGCTAACACGCGGCTTACATCCCTGGAGACCAACGCCACTGCCCACGGCAGCCGACTCACCACTCTGGAACGGAGAATGTCAGAACTCCACAAACTACAACAAGACACAGCAGACAAAGTGGAGGCCTTAGAAGACCACAGGCGGAGAAATAACTTAAAAATCAGAGGGATACCTGATACCATTGGGAATGCCGACATCCCACATTACGTGTGGCGCCTCTTGGCAACGTTGCTGCAACCCAAACAAGCTAAACAGTTGAAACTAGACGGAATGTTCCGCCCACCCAAGCCAGCAAAAGCACCCTCCAATGCCTCAGCTGACCTCATCGTGAAGTTCCAAACGCACCAAGATAAAGACACTGTCCTGGCAACTTGCAGGGGGAAAACCCCACTACTGTTTGAAGATTCTCATCTACAGATATTCCCAGATCTAACTAAAAGCACACTCAGCTGGCGTAAGGGGCTACAACCGAGCCTGCAACACCTAAGAACACAGGACATCCAGTACCGCTGGGGTACACCGAGGCTCGTGACATTCACCTTTCAAGGGTCCGCATACCGGGCAAGAAACCTACAGGAGCTGGACTCTCACCTGACACAATTGGGCCTGAAAACACCGCAAGCCGAATCCACGACCGCTCTGACCATGCTGGACCCCACCACAGTAAGGGAGTTTGTGCCCAGATCATCCCGGCACGCCAACCCAGCAGGCGGCACAACGTGAGGGAGAAACACAGGCAGGAAGAAACTTCGACCTATAGGATGCCACAGACCCCGCCGACACACTCAGTGACTATGTATATTATGCCTAAACTTGTCATTTGTTTGAAAGACATTATGCCAGCGTTTAAATTTTAGCTCTCACATTTTTTTATTTATTTTTAATATATTTTTGTGCGCTTGCTTGTCTGTTGTCCGATATGGGGTGACCACCTGGCCTCAACCATACCAGGAAGTACCACAGTAACACTCCATTCACGAACTCCCTTTCCCACATTAAAATCAGATGTAGAAGGGCACATGCAGAACGATACCCTGAGTTAGAAACGTCCAACGAAAATACTGGTGCAGGCACCCCCTGCCCCCCCAGATTGTAAAGTTAAGCTACTCCGGTGAATCCATAGAGGGGCCACCCCTGATCCCCAGAACGCCTCAACTCATAGACCCTCTTTTAAGTAAATCACATACAGGTTTCAAGGGGTCATACTGATGTTTTAACACTTTGTTGACTTACATGCTCCTGTCTTAAAAAAACAAAAACCCACTCAGCGGGACACTATCTCAGCCAGTGAAAATGCTTTTGTTATTACATGTGACCGTTATGGGCAACAGCCCACATATTGTATAGTTCTTTTCTTTATTGCCTGCTGAGTGAACAAAATAAAGAATTAAAAAAATAAAAATATCTTACTGTATTCAAGCCTGAAGCTGTAACTCTGCATGCTGTTAGACTCAGAAAAACAAGCAGTCTGCTGACATCATCAGAAGTGGTGGCCTGATCCAATCACAATGCTTCTCCATAGGATTGGCTGAGACTGACAAGGAGGCAGATCAGGGGCAGTGCCAGCATGATTCAAACACAGCCCTGGCCAATCAGCATCTCCTCATGCTTCCCCTGCTTATATACTTTTTCCCAGGATGGAACATACATTCCATAGAGGTTGGTCACCTAAACGGACCCAGAAGCCATCCACACCGGAGCTAAGTCTTATAGCTCCTTGTTTGTGTTTGATTTATAAATCTTATTTCGAACACATTTTATTTATTGATAAGCTGCACTATGTGGTATTATTTGTATTTCTAGGTCCGTGAAATAATAACTATTAATAAGTGCTTCTAAGTGCTGTTTCTAAGTGTCTAGTTGGAGATATTCTGGAGAGTTTTACAGAAGCTTCAACTGTCTAAGAGTTGTGCTAAGAGCTTTCTTTTCTACTGTTACAGGTAAGATTCATCTGTAGGAAAAGGTTACTGATTGCACAAGGTTTGAATTCCTGTTGGTAATTATAAGGCATTTGATTAAGCTAGTTACTTGCTGTTGATTGCTGGTTAATTAGCTATTGTTTGCAAATAAGCAGAGGCCTACCCAGGTGTTAAACATTCCTAGTGGGCGGTGATTTAAGGAGTTATATAAGGCTTGGTCTCATTAGCTTGTCTAATATAGCTTGGTGCTACTTCCAAGTGCTGTTTCTAAGTGTGTAGTTGGAGATATTCTGGAGAGTGCTGTTTCCAAGTGTGTAGTTGGAGATATTCTGGAGGTAATCTGAGGTATTCAGGAGGATAAATACAAAGTTAAGATTTGTTTGATTTAAATTATTCTCCTCATTGGAATGGCAGACTTAGTTCAGTGTAATAGTTGCTATGCATTTGTTTCACGTTCCACTTTTTGGAGGTTTGGTTGTTGTCTAATCTGTAGACAGTTCTCTATCTTGCAGCAGGAGATTGTATTTTTGAAGTCTGAGATTTGTAAATTATCTGGTGAACAAACTCAGACTGGAACTGCCGCAAAGTCACTGCCGCAGAGAGATACTAGGAATGGCAGATGGATTACTGTAGGATCTGGTAGACTTAGAGTTGTGGATAAAAGGCATTTTGCACAGTCTGTTGCTCTTCATAATTCATTTTCTGCACTTTCAGAGTGTAATGGTGTTGTGGAGCGAGGCACTGAGGCTAGTGGTGTTGTGGAGAGAGGCACTGAGGCTAGTGGTGTTGTGGAGAGAGGCACTGAGGCTAGTGGTGTTGTGGAGAGAGGCACTGAGGCTAGCGGTGTTGTGGAGAGAGGCACCAAGACTAGTGGTGTTGTGGAGAGAGGCACTGAGGCTAGTGGTGTTGTGGAGAGAGGCACTGAGGCTAGTGGTGTTGTGGAGACCGGCTTGGAGACTATGGAGAGGCCTAATAGAAAGCAGTTGTTGTTGGGGGATTCCATTATAAGAGGTGTGGAGATGGACAATGGTGGTCTTGTGAGGTGTCTTCCCGGAGCTACTGCTCACAGAGACAGGAGACGTATCTGTAATATTGTTAAGCAAGCAAAGCAGGAAGGGAATTGGATGTACTTGTCCATCTAGGGACAAATGACTTGGCTTGCAATGAGGTTTCAGAGGTTAAGGAAGTTTTTAGTGTTTTTGCCAATGATATACGGCAGGTTGCTTCCACACTGTCATTCTCTGAAGTTCTGCCTGTGCATAACACTCAGAACGACAGGCGGATGCGTATTAGGGACTTTAATTTGTAGCTTGGTGAATGGTGTCGGGAGCAAGGATTTGGCTTTATTTCTCATGGTAGCTCTGTTTGGAATGAAAATAAGCTGTACAAAAAAGATGGTTTGCATCTTTCTCAAAAGGGAACAAATGTTCTCAGTGAGCAGTTCAGAGGTTTTGCTAGGATGTATTTAAACTAGGAGGGGGGGGCAAAGGGTGATAAAACATCAATCCAATTGTCCCCCAAAACAAGGACAGAAGGTGCCTGTAGCAAGTGTGTTAAAAAATGATAAGCTTAGAGTCATGTCTACAAATGCTCGCAGTTTAGGGAATAAGATCCATGAACTTGTGGCAATAATGCCAACTGATAGTGTAGATTTAGTCGCTGTTACGGAGACATGGTACAATGAGAAAAATGACTGGGACATAGCAATACCAGGGTACTCTTTATATAGGAAAGATAGGGAAGGCAAGAAAGGGGGAGGGGTGGCCTTGTATGTGAAGGATAGCATAAAATCTAGCCTAATAAAAGTTAGCGAGGCAAACATAGAGTCCGTTTGGGCTAC
>OW240920.1:149874088-149894108 GCA_933207985.1 Pelobates cultripes | reverse complement strand
CCCCAGCCCGTCAGTGTAACCGGCTCCCCGGTATCTCTCCCCCCAGCCCGTCAGTGTAACCGGCTCCCCGGTATCCCCCCCAGACCGTCAGTGTAACCGGCTCCCCGGTATCTCTCCACCCCCCCAGCCTGTCAGTGTAACAGACTCAGTGTGTGTGTCAGCCCCAGCCCAGCTCCCCGGTATCCCAGCCCGTCAGTGTAACTGGCTCCCCGGTACCTAAAAACAGAAAATCACTTTGCTGATATTTCACACCTTAGTGAGTAAGCACGCGTGTGTAAATGCCATTTGGCAACGTCATTCATATCTTTCTGTTTCTGGGCAGATGTCCAGCTCGCCGCTGTCAAAGAAGCGTCGCGTGGGCGGATCTGATTCAAAGACCGGTTCCAACTGCTCATCCTCTAATTCATTGAGCACAGATCTGACTACGCCAGCCAACGTGAGTGCATACTATTCAGCCCCATTCACTTGTGCATTTGTTTAATTTCATCCATCCAATTTGTCGAGTATTATTTGTTTTTTCCCCTTCACCAGGGCATGGCTCGTAACGGCAATGATGCAGAAATTGACGAGGGTCTCTACTCAAGGCAACTGTAAGTATATTTTCCAGAGTATGTAAGTGGATAAATAACTTGGGCATATCCCATAATGGTTTCTACCAAGGAGGAGCACTCAGAAATATTTCTTGACTTTTCAGGTATGTGTTGGGACATGAGGCCATGAAACGCATGCAGAACTCCAATGTCCTTATCTCGGGGATGAGCGGACTTGGCGTGGAGGTTGCCAAGAATATCATACTGGGAGGAGTAAAATCTGTCACTATTCATGACGAGGGAGTGACCGAATGGAGAGACTTGTCCTCCCAGGTAACTGTGACTTGGTAGTGTTTTGGTTACTTGGGTGTTTCTGGTGATGCCTTCCTCGCTGGATATTCAGGTTTTCCTGGTGATTCAGGGCAGTGATTTTCTTTGGGAATTCCTTATTTAAAATTTCCATTTCTTACAGTTTTATCTTCGGGAGGAAGATGTTGGAAAAAAACGTGCTGAGGTGTCTCACCCGAGACTTGCGGAGCTAAATACTTATGTGCCTGTGTCATCTTCCACCGGTACACTTAGTGAGGATTTTCTCTCAGGATTTCAGGTAAGATGCTTTTGACCAATAACTCCTTGACTTGTCTCCTCTTTCAGCTTTCTGTGCCAGGATATTGTATTTAATTTCCTTTACGTCTACAGCTGGTGATTCTCACAGGGTCTTCCTTGGATGAGCAGTTGCGAGTTGGCGACTATTGTCACAGTCATGACATTAAATTCATTGTTGCGGACACTAGGGGTCTGTTTGGGTGAGTGCTTTCTATAAGGTCTGTTTTAACAGGTGGCTTTCTGTGTGTATGTCTGTCTCTGCTGTTGGGTTAGCTTGCCATTGTGTATGTCTTTGTCTGTCTGTTTTAGAGTCAGCTGGCCAGTGTGTGTAGGGGTATCTCTGTTTTTGCTGTGAGTTCAGCTGTCCTGTGTGTGGGGAGTATCTGCCTCTGCTGTCGGATCAGCCGGCCTGTGTGTGGGGGGTATCTTCTGTACATCAAGGTGCATACTGACTTGTTTCTTTGTGCTGCAGCCAGCTGTTTTGTGACTTTGGCAAGGAGATGGTCGTGTTGGATACAAATGGAGAGCAGCCGCTCAGTGCGATGATATCTATGATTACCAAGGTATTGGCGTCCACAGTGACTGGAAAGGATGGGTGCATGGTTCAGAAAATGGCAGTATTGGGATAATGGTACCCTGTGTTAGTAATTGACATTAGTGGAAAAGCATGGGTAAACTATTGGCAGAGAAATGTATTTCTTGCTTGCAGTTGGCATACATGGCCCTGGGTTCGCAGATGGCCTTAAGTGACTATCATTGAATGCCAATCCTTTTCTGCATGTAATCTCTCTGCAGGATAATCCTGGAGTTGTGACCTGTCTGGATGAAGTGCGTCATGGCTTTGAAAGTGGAGATTTTGTCAGTTTCACAGAAATCCAAGGAATGACCGAATTAAACAACAGTGAGCCAGTGGAAATAAAAGTGCTGGGTAGGTAACCCCTTGAATGACTCTGTGTTAATCAGCCTTCCCCAATACATTCCATTAATAGTGCTATTCTATCCAGAGTGCTCTGTTCTTGTGTTTATGCATCTTGCTCACACTGCAAAGTATAAAGCTGTGATTTAACTGTTTGCGCCAGATCTGGATTCCGGAGTAACTATCCACAACGTGGATCAAACCCTGTGGGTAAAATGTGTTTTATGTGCTGCCCTGTTTATTTAAAAAAAAAAAAAAAAAAAAGTCAGAATCTTCTGGAGCCAAGAAACAAAGTGTGTATAGAGCTGGTGGGATTCTGCTTGCAGAGTTCAGTTACACACATGGTGAGCTAGTTTTAATACAGATATTGGTATAATAGAAATCAATCTGTAAATTCACTGATGGTGATCCCTCGTCTCCTCTGCCTCTTTTTTTGTTACACTTCACGGAGCTCCGTAGCTGCTCATGTAAAATAGTCTGTAAGCCAGGCAGAAGCAGACTGAGCAAAGATTAACGTTGGCTCTTTCCATGTTTGTCTTTTGCATTAGTGAATTTTCTTACAGGATAAGCCATTTGCTGCGTAAAACCTTCATATTTTGTCTTGTGTTCCTCCTGTGTAGGACCCTACACATTTAGTATCTGTGATACGAGCAAATTGTCAGACTACGTCCGTGGTGGGATTGTCTGCCAGGTCAAGATGCCCAAAAAGATCAGCTTTGTAAGTGTGGATTGCATACTGTGAGCCGTCTTTGTTCTTGTTCTAGTGGTTTTTCCTTGTAAGATGGATATAAGTTGACGCTAGTGTTCTGCAATCTTATTTCCTACTTCCAGAAACCTTTAACAGAAGCTTTGATTGAACCTGAATTTATTATGACTGACTTTGCCAAGCTTGACCGTCCACCCCAGTTACACCTCGGCTATCAGGCACTACACGAATTCCAGAAAGCAAATGGCCGGCTTCCGAGAGCGCACAATGAGGTGAGTGCTACGCTCGATGTAATCTGATTGCACAGCGCATGTAGTGCATGATGCTAACCTTACGGCTCTTAACTTCTCCAGGCAGATGCAAGTGAAGTATTGTCTTTGGCTAAAGGGATCAACGAGAAATCCTCAGACACTGTAAAGCAGGACAAGCTAGAGGAGAATCTAATAAAGACGCTGTCTTACCAGGCCACCGGCAACCTTGCTCCTATTAATGCCTTCATCGGGGGCATAGCTGCTCAGGAGGCTATGAAGGTAATGTCTCCCTACCCCACTCACCTGATGCTGGCTTATCCTATTCAGTGAAAATAGAGCTCTCAATCCCTGTTGTTTCCTCAGGCATTGTCGGGAAAGTTCATGCCCATTATGCAGTGGTTATATTTTGATTCCCTGGAGTGTTTGAATGAAGATTCATTGCTAACAGAAGAAAAATGCAGCCCAGTAAGTCGCCCCTGATTTCCGTCAGTTCTGTTTCTGTTTTTCTTTTTTTGATTCATTCTGGGTTCTTTTTCCATCAGAGGAACTCGCGCTATGATGGGCAGATAGCTGTGTTTGGGTCTGACCTGCAGGAGAAGCTGGGCAAACAAAAATACTTCCTGGTAAGATTCTCCAGTGTTTGCTATGGCGTCTGTTTCCTTGTGGTTCACACAGGCAGTTTTTATGATTTTTTTTTTTTTTTTTTTTTATTATTTCCTTGTGCCTAGGGAACTGAAAGATCTTTAGGACTTTGTAAATTCATCACAAAATATGTTTTGATTCCTGATTTGACAAGATTTGCGACTATTTTGTTTGACATTTTATAGATCAAGGAGTGTAGTGTGAGACAGAGCAAATTTAATAATAAAAATAAATGTATCATTGTGGGGTGTCTTGTATCCCTGTATTTGTTCTCTTGTCCATGTTTTTACATGTCTGTGTCCTCTAGGTTGGAGCAGGTGCCATTGGCTGTGAGCTGTTGAAGAACTTTGCCATGATTGGCTTAGGAGCAGGAGAAGGTGGAGAAGTTACAGTGACTGACATGGACACCATTGAGAAATCTAACTTGAACAGACAGTTCCTTTTCCGACCCTGGGATGTGACGGTGAGCTTTCATACAATGTAGTGTGGAGGGCAGAGCCAGAATGGTCAGATCTAATTTCTATAAATTGTCTCATCAGCATTCTTCAAAATGACTCTTGCCATATTAAAGGGGCGCTCCTGGCTATAGTGGATACATTGTTAAATACACTAGATGGATAAGAAAAGCTGTACAAAATAGAGAGTAAAAAGAATACGCCCTTCTGAAATCCCTTCTTTTTGTGCCAATCCCCGCACGTTGCGTGGCCAGCTTTGTGTCGATTCCAGGAAATAGCCACTCGGTAGCATTTTGTTCTCATCTATAGTGCCTGAACTAGTAAACATGTATAACAAAGCTCTCTGGGCACGTCATGCGCTTCTTATTACGAAATCCTTTAGCTGACCTACAACTCCTAGAAAGCTTTGCTGTGCTTGCAGTGGACATGAAGCACTACATGTAAGGAGGGAGTGACAGAAAAGAAGCTTAATGCACGTACAATAAACGGCAAGAAAGTATGTAAAAAAAAGTGAGATGGGACACAGCAGAAAAGATTAGGGCACAGAATGTAGCGTAAAGTCCAGCTAATTATTCCAAAAGCAATAAAATGCATTAACGCTGTAAAAAGGAATGCACGACTTTCATTCGTAAAGCTTGTCCTCGGGATACAATGCATTTGGGGCATACCAGAAGCCACAGTCTTTACCTCCCTATTATTACAAGCCTACTTCAGTTCTGCTTTCACGTGTCTTAAATCAGTATAGACGCAGACAACTCTCACTTTTGGGTTTGTGGCTTCATGTAATTTTGGTTTAGAAAATGAAATCTGAGACCGCAGCAGCGGCCGTTAGACAGATGAACCCGAACCTGAATGTCATTGGTCACCAAAACCGCGTTGGGACTGAAACTGAGAAGGTGTATGATGATGACTTCTTTGAGGCTTTGGATGGTGTTGCCAATGCACTTGATAATGTGGATGCCAGTAAGTAAAATGTGTGGGGAAGGGAAAGTCTGTCCATTTTAGTATAAAACATGATCTCTTGCCCTCCATGCAGCAGTGCTAATATTGGTTCTGTCTTTTCTCCTACAGGAATGTACATGGACAGACGATGTGTGTATTATCGCAAGCCTCTGCTGGAGTCTGGAACGTTGGGGACAAAAGGGAACGTGCAGGTGGTGATTCCATTTCTGACAGAGTCCTACAGCTCTAGCCAGGACCCTCCAGAGAAATCCATTCCGATCTGTACGCTAAAGAATTTCCCGAACTCGATTGAGCATACCTTGCAGGTAAAATGTCTATTACTGAAGAATGTGCCTGTATTTCTGCTGTCTCCAAACTGTTCTGCAAGCAGTATTGATCAGAGTATCCTGAAATATTGGAACATGTTGTAACGTCTGTTGCTTCAGAAGTGACGTGTTTTTTATCAAGACTTTATTTTGATCAACAGTGGGCCCGAGACGAGTTTGAGGGACTCTTCAAACAACCAGCAGATAACGTGAACCAGTATTTAACGTGAGTGGGCAATTACTACCATAAACCTGAACAGATTGCCATCTGAGGAGAATAAAGGGTTAATCCTTTAATCTATTCTTCTTTTGTAGAGACCCCAAATTCCTGGAGAGGACCCTGAAGCTGCCAGGTTCTCAGCCCTTGGAGGTGATTGAAGCGGTGTATAAAAGTCTAGTCACAGACCGGCCAAAGAACTGGAGCGACTGTCTCTCTTGGGCCTGCAACCACTGGCACACTCAGTATAGCAACAACATCAGACAGCTGCTTCACAACTTTCCCCCTGAGCAGGTGAGCGCCATCGGATGCCATTCCACCCAGGGACCGGAAAGGCATGGACATTTGTTATATGTGCATATAGGCAAGATCGTGACTTTTCTACACACACTGGGTTCCGCCCATTTAAATTCCTATTTGATTTGAAGCTGAGCTTATCGTGTGTCCGTGAATGCTGCGCAGCAAACACGTTCTGAGCTATTTTCGCCAATCAGATTGCACGTGTGGCTTCTGACCAAATGACATGGAGCAAGGGTTAAGTCAAGAGATGTATTTTACTTATGATGCCCAAGGAGTCTGAAATGCTTGTCGTTTCATTTTAACATCTAATTCTTTACCGAAAAATGGGTCCCAGTTCTTAGTGACTGCACGTCTTATTTATTGTAACTTGTTTTAGCAACTTCCATTTTATCCATATCAATATTCTGATGTGTATATACTTTGTGTCTGGAAAAATAAGTTTAGAACACTTTGGCCTAATTCCTCAAAATATTAGCAAGATACTTGCTGTAAATACAAATGTTTTAAATATGTGAAAAGTGCACACCTCCTCTAATTGCCTGAATGGAACTGGGAGGAGGTCAACCTGATCACTGCGCATATTCTAGGATTTCTGAAATCCCTTCCTTCACATATTTTTTTGCCCAAATCTTCAGGGCTGACAATTTTTGGTTGTCCCCTTGATCCGGTGCCTGGCTAAATCATCCCTCATCCTCTCAACAGTAGCCGGGAAATCAATCGCTTAAAGGACCACTCTAGGCACCCAGACCACTTAAGCTTAATGAAGTGGTCTGGGTGCCAGGCTCCAGCTAGGGTTAACCCATTTTTTCATAAACATAGTTTCAGAGAAACTGCTATGTTTATCAATGGGTTAAGCCTTCCCCTATTTCTTCTAGTGGCTGTCTCATTGACAGCCGCTAGAGGCGCTTGCGTGCTTCTCACTGTGATTTTCACAGTGAGAGCACGCAAGTGTCCATATGAAAGCATTGTAAATGCTTTCCTATGTGACCGGCTGAATACGCGCGCAGCTCTTGCCGCGCGTGCGCATTCAGCCGACGGGGAGGAGGAGAGCTCCCCGCCCAGCGCTGGAAAAAGGTAAGTTTTTTTAACCCATATTCAGAGCCGGGCGGGAGGGGGTCTCTGAGGGTGGGAGCACCCTCAGGGCACTATAGTGCCAGGAAAACAAGTGTGTTTTCCTGGCACTATATAGTGGTCCTTTAAAACATGGGATACATCTTGCCCTCCAAAACTCACAATATTTCTATTCAAATTGTACTGGGCTTTTCGCAAGTCTGCAAACGTGTAATCAGTAAAAGAAAATTACTAAAAATCTTATCAATGCCCTAGAACCATCTCTTCAAAACACACAAATTGGTGCTTGTAGCAAAGTCTTTTAAACATTTGGCCTATTACTGTGTAATTCCAGCCAATCAGCCAGAGGTTTTCCATACTGCCATGAACTTGCCTTTACTGCCCAGCAGTTTGCTTCCTCCTAGAGACTGCTGGGCAGTGGTAAACATAAAATAACTGTTCCATTGATTGCCCTTTCACTGGTTTTATATGGTGCATCTCATGTCTGGTTTTCTTCTTCCCTTAGCTGACCTCTTCTGGAGCTCCTTTCTGGTCTGGCCCAAAGAGGTGTCCTCATCCTTTAACATTTAATACGAGCACTGTAAGTATTGGTCTGTGGGGAGGGGTGGGTGGGTGGGGGCCAGCAATAGACTCTGTAATCATTGTGGGGCAGCAGTAGACTACTCATTGGGGGCAGCAGTAGACTGTACTCATTGGGGGGGCGGGGGCAACAGACTACTCATTGAGGGGGGGGGAGCGGAGGCAACACTCTACTCATTGGGGGGGGGCAACAGACTCTACTCATTGGGGAAGGGGGGCAACAGTAGACTCTGTACTCATTGGGGGGGGGGGAGATCAAGTAGTTGGTGATAACAAGTGTCTTGTAAGCTGGTCTATGGGTGGGTGACATGCCAAATGTCTCTTCTAATGAAATGCTGCTGTCTGGAATGTTTTGTAAGAAAAGAGCAAATCACACATTCTAAGCCTTAATCCATGTCGTTGTCTTCCAGGCCCTGCACTTGGATTATATCATTGCGGCTGCTAACCTGCTTGCACAGTCCTATGGCATTTCTGGATCCACAGACAGGGCTGCAGTAGCAGAACTTATGAAGTCTGTAAAAGTGGCAGAGTTCACCCCAAAATCAGGAGTGAAGATCCATGTGTCGGACCAAGAGATGCAGAACGCCCATGCCTCTTTGGGTGCAAAATTTATCTTGTTTCTTATTGAGATAGCTGTTTCCTGGGTTCATGGGGACGGTTGTTTACCATGGAGGGGATTCTTGCTGGTAGTTTTATTGCTTTGTTTCTGAAGAAGCAGATCGGTTTGAGCGTCTCTCAGCATGTGCGTCTGGTAATGTGTTTGGCTCTGGGGTGTCCATCTCTCTCTCAGCTTGTCTGTGTTTTATTCCATTCTGTGCATCTGGTAATGTTTAGAGTAGCTGCATGCTCTCTCAGCCTGTGTATTAATTCCACTCCCTGCTATTTCAGATGACAGCCGACTTGAAGAACTAAAACACGGGCTGCCCACGGTGGACGCTTTGTCTGGGTTCAAGATGTTTCCCATAGAGTTTGAAAAGGTAAACAATGTGTAATTTGTGATTGTCTTTTTACATGTTCTGCTCTCTCTGTACCATATGTGTTCATTCCGCAGCCTATTAATGCTGCAAGTACAGACAACAGGACGTTATGTGCCGTAGTCCCTAAATTCAGACAAACTAATGCTTTACAAGAACCAGAAACCATTTGTACATGTGAAATGACATTCTTACTGGATTGTATGGTTTAACTTTATCTTTTTTTTTTTTTTTTTTTTTTGTAGGATGATGACACAAATTTCCACATGGACTTCATTGTGGCTGCTTCAAACCTGCGAGCAGAGAACTATGATATCCCCCCTGCTGACCGTCACAAGGTAATAATGGAATCCCTCAATATGGGATCTAAACAAGGCAAGTAATGGCTGGTGATGTGGCAGATGGAGAATTTGACCCTTTTCAGTAAAAAATTATTGGTAGTTTAAATCCATAGTAACGTTGGCTGGTAAGGAACCTCTGTCCATTCTAAACTCACTTTCTCTCCCTGCAGAGCAAACTCATAGCAGGAAAAATCATTCCAGCCATTGCTACAACTACAGCAGCTGTGGTGGGACTTGTGTGTTTAGAACTCTACAAAATTATCCAGGGACACAAGAAACTAGAGTCTTACAAGAATGGCTTCATCAATTTGGCGCTTCCTTTCTTTGGCTTTTCTGAGCCTATAGAAGCTCACAAGAATAAGGTGAGTTAACTGTGTAGGTTTGCATCTTCCCATCCTGCACAAGGCCCTGCTTAACTCCATGTTTTGCTTCATCTCTCAGTACTATGAAAATAGTTGGACCCTCTGGGACCGGTTTGAAGTTAAGGGCATTCAGACTAATGGCGAAGAGATGACATTAAAGCAGTTTCTGAATTATTTCAAGGTTTGTTTTCTCACTGATCTGTCTTGTTCTCAACCTCCTCCCGCCCATGTAGTGGTCTCTAATTTAGTCCTGTGTGTTTCTTACAGGATGAACACAAACTGGAGATCACAATGCTGTCCCAGGGAGTTTCAATGCTGTACTCGTTTTTCATGCCTGCTGCTAAGCTGAACGAACGACTCGAGCAACCGTACGTATGGTTCCCCTATTCGCTTTTATAGAATCTAATGTACACAGACCATGCTGATGCAAAGTGTCCTCACACGTAAAGTAGTTACTTAGGGGAGCACTCTAACATTGGAAATCAAACCTTTGTAATATTAGTGACCCCTCGCATGGTTCTTGTTAAGGCCGCTGCACCTCCCCTAGCTATAATAATCAGTGACCGTGTTAAACACTGTCTTCTCAGACCGCAGGAACAGTCTTTATATCCAAACCACTATATGTTTAACTCTCATTTAAAGGGATACTGTTTGTAGCACCAAAACAACTTGAGCTTAATGAAGCAGTTTGGGTGTATAGATCATGCCCCTGCAGTCTCACTGCAAAATTTTCTGCCATTTAGGAGTTAAATCACTGGTTTATGCAACCTTGATATAAATCTGTGGCTGGCTCTCTAGGTGGCGAAGATTTTGACCTGGAGCCAGACTGAGCTCCCGAAACACTGAATTTTGGTATGGATATAGGCTGGACTGAACACTGCTGGACAGTTTAAATCTGTACCTGGATGCCTAAAGTTTGTGCCCTCTGGCAGTGTCCCTTAATGTGTGACTGAAGCTAGTATGTGTAAATCACTGTTATCTCCGGTCTTCTAGGATGACTGAAATTGTCACCAAGGTGTCTAAGAAGAAGATTGGGAAGCATGTAAAGGCGTTGGTGTTTGAACTCTGCTGCAATGACGAGACTGGAGAGGATGTGGAGGTTCCATATGTGCGTTACACCATCCGCTGAGCATGAGTAGCAAAGGAGCAGCTTGGAAAAGCACTGGGACGAGGGCTAACCATAGATCTCTCATCTCCTGCTAGATACTCACCCCTTCCCTGACGTGGCCGGGATACAAACCTCATGGAGTCTCTGTAACTTGATTTTTGTTCACGTGTCTGGTTTTGTGGATTTTGTGAGCACTCTGTTAAATTAAGATCACTCCCTGCCTTATCTCCGGTCTGACTCCAATCTGCCCAGTGCTACTTGGCTTCTTACCTCTGGTTATTAATGACTATAGAGAAGTTGTCTGGGCTCTCCTTCTTTCTTCTTCGTGTAAGTTTCTTCGGCTGTCCAGCTTCACATGGCCGCATAACCCTTCTATTAGCAGTGTGTGCACAACCCCTGCTAGTAAAAAGGTGAATTACTTTCAGAGATTGGCCTGGAAGGACTTACCCTCCATCCTGTGTGTCCAGCTGCATGGTGCTTATTGGGAGTGCCTGCAATTTGCTGACCAGAGAGCTGGAGACTGGCAAGACATAGCTTTAGTGTAATAAGGTATGAAAATACTGCTCACCTTGTAGAAATGTTTCTTTATACTGTGTTTGAATCAAAACATAATAAAAATGAAAGAACATGGAGATGTGTGGTGGATTGACTGCTGGGCATTGTCACAAGTTAGTTATTTGTCCTGCAGGTATGTAGCTCTCCTTTCCCCTCCACAAAATACAAGGTGTAATCTTTAACCTGTCCCATCTTCGATTACAATCCCTAGGGTCTTTAAAGGGGCAATATTGTAGGTCACTCAACCTGCAAGGTGATTTAAAGCACATTTAAAAAAAAAATAAAAAAAAATTCAGTCAGTTTTTAAGAAAATAAAAATGACTCCCTGGAACTCTTACACGATTATATAATTCCTTTCTTGCAATGTTATGTGAATGTGGAGGTAGGTTAAATGGACACGAGGCACCCAGACCACTTAAGCTAATTAAAGTAGTCTGGGTACTGTGACCCTTTTGCAATTAATGATGTAAAACACTGCAATTCCAGAGAACAATGTTTACATGGCAGCTCTAAGTCTGCCTTCTGTGATTGTCTACAAGATAGCTACTGGAGGCGCTTCCGGAATCAAAACTGACTTTTGCTCTGTTATCCGACGCAGGACGTCCTCACGGGCCTTCAGCATCAGATTAATTTTTTTTTTTTTTCCATAGCCAAAAACATTGAATAATGCTTTCCTACGGGGAGGTCTAATGCGCGCGCAGCCATTGCCGCGTATGTGCCTTACGTCTCTCCCGCCAGCGGAGGAGCATGGGCAGAGCCTAACCCAAAGCCAGGAGACATCAGAGCTGGATTCAGGCAAGTGGCTGAAGGGGTCTTAACCCCTTCAGCTCTGCAGAGGTGGGGATACCTATTAACTAGTTTTCCTGGCACTATAGGATCTGTAACGGAACCGCTGGCACCCCGACCGGGTACCTTCCGCTGACGGATGCTCCTAGTGCTTTCCGAGGACTCCAAGCACTCTCCCCGACACCATAACCACTGCAGACCCCACGAACCGCCGCAGCTTGGTTGGGGTCTCGCTGTCTCCACCCACTCTGGACCCAAGACCAGGATCCAGCTTCCAGTAGGTCGACTTCTCCGAATTCCAGAGAACAGGAACAAGCTCTTAGCAGAGCTTAGTGATTATACCCTGGGGAGTATAGTGATTATAGCAATCCCCAGAGTGTAGTTTCTCCAATCCCCCAAACATGAGCTGAAACTTCATGAAGGTACAAGATGATCTGTTTATTGGCACACACAGAACCTTCTTTTATGCAGGTCCCCATGCAAGGGGACATCCCACAGGGTGGGACACAGTACAACCAATCACACAATGGTTACATCCCACACATCTCCTCCCCTTAGCCTGAGAGGTAACCCAATTATCCGTACACTTTAAAACACTTTTTACCCAACTTTCATAACTCTAAAACTATACATCACATTCACATAAAACTACATATTCACAATCAATCCATTCAGGGGAACAACATATTAAAAAATGGTCTGAATCAGACCAGGGGTTCGGAGGTTGGCACAAGTATCTTTTGGGGCCTGGCTGGCAGCATGGCTATCTGGCCCAAACTGGTTTCAGAGTCTTCTATCCTGGAGATAATTGAGAAGTAATTCAATTATCTCCAAGGACAGAGGCAAAACTCCATTAGCCACATGGCAGACAAAGGACAACAAAATACATAAAAATACATACTGTTACATTTATCACATAGAACCTACACATTTACAATTTACCGAACACATAATAGCATATATAATATTGCAGACCGCCGTTCCTAAAAGTCATAATATATCCAGGGATGGTTTTTAAAGGGCCAGCAGCAGCACCATACAAATCCAATATGCCCAAATATTGTACTTGAAGGGCCAAATAACCCAGGGCCATAGTCATGAGGCAAGAGGCTGGCAATCAGGCTCCTCCAACAGCCAAGGGAAAATCCGGTGACAAAAGGCGTTTCGTCACAGGATCCATTTAAGGATGTCAGCTTACACACTCAGTCCATCAGCAATGTCCAGTTTAAAGTTTTCACATTGAAGCCTTGGACCAAAGCTGAAAGAAGAGGTCAAAGGGCCCCATCTCTTGTTAAATGTTCATAAACTGGCTATTGGAACCATAACTTAATTAAGGCAAAGCTATTGCGCTGACTGGAGTGTTCATTTAACCTCCCTGCCTGCTAGGTTATATCAAACCCAGATGCTATTTAACTTAGAATATATCCAACACAGAAATTCTTAAATCTCCCTGCCTGCTAAGTTATATCATACCCAGTAATTACTTAAAGGACCACTATAGTGCCAGGAAAACATACTCGTTTTCCTGGCACTATAGTGCCCTGAGGGTGCCCCCACCCTCAGGGACCCCCTCCCGCCCGGCTCTGGAAGGGGAAAGGGGTAAAAACTTACCTTTTTCCAGCGCTGGGCGGAGAGCTCTCCTCCTCCTCTCCGCCTCCGTTACGCCCCGCCGGCTGAATGCGCACGCGCGGCAAGAGCTGCGCGCGCATTCAGCCGGTCTCATAGGAAAGCATTTGCAATGCTTTCCTATGGACGCTGGCGTGCTCTCACTGTGATTTTCACAGTGAGAAGCACGCAAGCGCCTCTAGTGGCTGTCAATGAGACAGCCACTAGAGGATTAGGGGGAAGGCTTAACCCATTCATAATTATAGCAGTTTCTCTGAAACTGCTATAATTATGAAAAAAATGGGTTAACCCTAGAAGGACCTGGCACCCAGACCACTTCATTAAGCTGAAGTGGTCTGGGTGCCTAGAGTGGTCCTTTAAGCCCCCCTCCCCCCCACAAGCTACATGGTAGAATTCCAGGATTTTAGAGTCTGGATATTGTTGGATGACACAGAGGGTTCATATTTTTTTTTGTTTTGTTTTTTTACTCTGTTTTTAGCAGCATAGAATGGATACACACCGTATAATGTTGGGCAATGCACCAGTACATCTCTCAGCATCAGCTCTAAATAACATTACTCCACATCAAAAGGGCTCAATAACCATCAGAACTGGAACCTAAACTGTGTTTAATAACCATAGGCTGTTTGAACTCCTGTGCTCTCACTGCACAAGAAGAAAACTAACTTCTTGAAAATGTCAGGCTGAAAAGATGAGAAAACTGGTAAAGATATGAAAATTATTTAGGAAACGGTGATACAATGATTTCAAATTTGAATTAAATCGATACAGCCCGGAATAAATACTTTTATCAGTAATCCCTTTTGTCTTTGTAACCTCCATGTCAGTAATACGTTCATGGCTTTAAAAGGCTGAAATGTATTACATGGTGGCTCCTATAAAGCTTGTTTAACTAGAAAGATAAATAATCGACTTCTGATGTATTGTCTGGACCAATCTGCTGAAATAATGGCTTTTAGTTTGTAACCAAATAGAAAAGCTTTGTTCCATGGCTACACAGAACATTGACCTTGTTTTATGGAAATATTAACTTCTATAATAACTGCTTTTATCCACCGCTCTACTTGGGTTGGAACATATTATGGAATGACTAATAAGGAGTTACTAACACTGTAGTCTAATTGTACAATCTTTGACACGTGCACTGTACAGGAAGGCTTGAAGGGCTAATGTAAAACCCTAAATGAATGTCTGGTATTTGAAGAAATGCAAAGTACCAAAGATGTAATGTTTTGCTACTCTATCTGCCAGTGGTGGTATTTTGGCTTCGTTCTATCAATGTCTGGAAACATGTTGACGATGAATCTTCGTTTTCGCTTTGACCATTAATGAAGTTCCTCTCAAGGTTTGTAATCTTATATCAGCATTTCAAAAATACCTGGAACGAGGCGAATAAATGTTGTTACCCTATTATTGGGCTCTATGGAAAGGTCTTGGAAATATCACATGGTAGAAGCTGATAGCAGATTGTGTAATCTGCCCAAATTGCTCAATGGCATGTGTGATTAGTTCAGGGTTTGCCAAGCTTCTTTGACGGACTTTTAGAACTTGGTTGACTCAAGTCTATGAATTTAAAGTAGGATCCTATGAATTCTGTTTTTTGCCAGAATAAGATTATCAACAGGAAAAAGCTAAAGAATTGACTTAATTTCATATAACATGAGTGTAATGCACTTACGTAGTAAGGGGACGGTTAGTGATGTCACGGAGGTCACGGAGGGCGCGGGGGGGACGGTTAGTGATGTCACGGAGGGTGCGGTTAGTGATGTCACGGAGGGCGTGGGGGGGACGGTTAGTAATGTCGAGGGCGTGGGGGGGACGGTTAGTGATGTCACGGAGAGCGCTGGGGGGACGGTTAGTGATGTCACGGAGGGCGGGGGGACGTTTAGTGAAGTCACGGAGAGCGCAGGGGGATGGTTAGTGATGTCACGGAGGGCGTGGGGTGGACGGTTAGTGATGTCACGGAGGGCGTGGGGTGGACGGTTAGTGATGTCATGGAGGGCGCGGTGGGACGGTTAGTGATGTCACGGATGGTGCGGGGGTGGTTAGTGATGTCACGGAGGGCATGGGGGGATGGTTAGTGATGTCACTTTATTAATACCATTGAGTTTATGACTTTCCAAACATCCAAACAGTATATAAATAAACTACAAACTCCCCCAATCCACTCCCAAGCCTCCACTGTCAAAATGGGTAACCAAACCCTGCAACTTCCCTTAGATGTAGCAAATGCCTTTAACAATTATTTTGTCAGATGCTCTACTGCCCTGATTGCCATGTTAATAAATGACACGCATCCTGAAACTACAAATGTGGATCAGGTCCCACTAAATTTGCAAAGTCCCAATATAGACAAGTTTATTTTTAAACCTGTACCTGTTAGTGTCATTAAAAAACATCTTAATCTAAAAATGAAATACCAGTCCGGACCTGATCAAATCCCAGCAATACTGTTGAAACTCAGTGCGCCGGCAATTGCTAAACCCGTCTCAACTCTAATTAACGAATCCTTGGTGCCTGGATACATACCCAAACTCTGGAAGACTGCGAGAGTAGTGCCTATCCATAAAAGTGGTGACACTACTTTGGTTTCTAACTATCGCCCAATATCATTGCTCCCGGTATTGTCAAACATCTTAGAAAAATGTGTCCATACGCAACTATGTGAGTACTACCAACAATTAAACTATCTGACCCCTGATCAATTGGGCTTTCGCCAGAATCACTCCACTACAACTGCCCTCTTTGCAATGACATCCAAACTGGCATGGAACAAAGAGACCTAACTGGAGCTATTTTCCTTGATTTTGCTAAGGCCTTTGACACGGTAGACCATGACATTCTACTGCACAAACTCAAAAACTCAGGTATTGGTCGTTGTCTGCTAACCTGCATCGCTCGCAATATGTATCCATTTCTGACAGCGGCTCCCTCTCCCAGTCACTTGTGGTGTTCCCCAAGGTTCCATTCTAGGCCCCCTACTATTTACATTATTTATAAATGATCCGACTAATGTCTGCAAATGTACACATGTACGCAGACGACACAGTAATCTATGCGAGCAAATCCGATCTACCGCAGCTTGAGGCTGTGCTCCAAGACCAGTTTACAGAGGTAGAAAAGTGGAACACTGACAAAACTGTCACAATGATCTTTGGAACACTACCTAAATTACACAAATTACACAATTCCCAACTATCCATCAAAACGAATTCAAATGGCACACTGACCGCAGTCCACTCTTTCAAATACTTGGGTGTGTTGTTAGACCCCAATCTATCTTTTGGCCTGCACATAGAAAAGCTTGCATCTAAACTTTATCCAAAACTAGGTGCCCTGTACAGAAACAAATCCTGACTAAGCACTACAGTAAAGGAAAAAATTGTACAGCAAATGCTGATGCCAATCATTGATTATGGGGATGTAGTATATGCATCTGCACCGCAATCCCACATTAATAAACTCAACACATTGTATAACTCGTTCTGCCGATTTGTACTACAATGTGATTACAGGACCCACCATTGTGACATGCTAAAAGAACTAAACTGGCTGTCGCTGGAATCCAGACGCACCCTTCATCTTTCCAGCCTTGTGTTTAAGAGCTTTTCTGGGAATCTCCCACCCAACCTGAGCAGAATGCTCTCCCCAGCTGTTCCCGCCTCCTATAACCTCCGATCCAGTACCAACACTTTATTTAGTCTACCTCAATACAAAGAGAAAACGGCCCCATCCTCCTTCTCCTACAGAGCACGGCAATTGTGAAACGACCTCCCGCACACTTTCAAATCTTCCCCAAGCCTAAAGTCCTTTAAGAGATCCCTCTCTACATACCTCAAAACAGAATGCATGTGTCATGGTTGATTATATATTTCCTACCTGTTCTATGTTAAATTTTGTATATATTGTGTATTAATATTGGGTATTGGATTTATTGTGTATTAATATTGGATTGGATTTATTGTGTATTAATATTGGATTGGATTTATTGTGTATTAATATTGGGTATTGGATTTATTGTGTATTAATAATGGATTTATTGTGTATTAATATTGTTTTTGTATTTATTGTGTATTAAAGGACCACTCTAGGCACCCAGACCACTTCAGCTTAATGAAGTGGTCTGGGTGCCAGGTCCAGCTAGGGTTAACCCATTTTTTATAAACATAGCAGTTTCAGAGAAACTGCTATGTTTATGTTAGGGTTAATCCAGCCTCTAAAGCCTCTAGCGGCTTTAGCTCCTGCCGTGCATGCGTATTCAGCCGAAGAGGAGGAGAGCTCCCCGCCCGGCGCTGGAGAAAGGTAAGTGTTTAACCCTTTCTCCCTTCCAGAGCTGGGCGGGAGGGGGACCCTGAGGGTGGGGGCATCCTCAGGGCACTATAGTGGTCCTTTAATATTGTTTTTGTATTTATTGTGTATTAATATTGGTTTGGGATTTATTGTGTATTAATATTGGATTGGATTTATTGTGTATTGATACTGGATTGGATTTATTATGTATTAATATTGGATTTATTGTGTATTAATATTGGGTATTGGATTTATTGTGTATTAATATTGGGTATTGGGATTTATTGGGTATTAATATTGGTAGAAAGTGGATCAGCGCTGTGTGATGTGGTCAAGTGGGAAGCTGCAGCCTATAAGTATGAGGTTCCCTCTGAAGTCCTCAAAAGAGAAATGACAAAAACAAGAATAATAGGTTGCGCTACATGAATAACAAATGAAAAAGGGATAAATATGGAAAACACTTTAAACGTAAAAGAAGGATAATATGTATAAAGAAAAGGGGATTTAATAAATATATATAACAAATATATATAAAAGAAGATAGTCCAAATTCTTGATATACTTTAAAAAGTTCAAATAAGTGGATGATAGTGACAGTACTTGGTATATTTCTCTTTCAGGTTCTGGTAAGTATTTGGAAGTAGAAAGTCCAATAAGAGGCTGAATCTTCTAATCTTTAGAGGAGTCTTGATTCAGAGATGAACATGGAAAATATAAACAACAAAGACGATCCAATAGTGTAGACTGTCTGTGATAAATAATAATAATAATAGGTAGGTAGGTAATACACTCACCTATCTTAGAGCATGAACTTGCTCTAGTATTTTGGGCGTTCAGTGGCGTTTATCCCCCACTGGTAGGATATAGGTGAAGGTAATTCCTCGGTAAAAAAGGAGATAAAAGCAGAATACAGTGCTCACTGAATCAAAATGAAGTAAAATGAAATAAGAGAATAAAAATACTCACATTCGAATGAGCAGGATAAACTGCTCAATATATTCGCATAGGTGGTACAATCCCCACCAAGGATTCTTGGTCGTGGGTAGATTCCAAGTTGGTGAATGACAAGGTGACAGGAAATATGTTTAAAACAAAAAAATTTTAAAAATCAGAAAAAAAGGTATATGGCAAAATTGTTGTAAAAAAGCCACTATTCCTTTATTGATACAATAAAAAATATAAAATATATGTAAAATAGCCAAAACGCGTTTCGCCACACAGGGCTTTATCAACTGGCAATAATAAAAAATCAGCCTGGTACATAGATACTTTTATAAACTATGATAAAACATGCTTATTCAAATTTTGGCGCCAAAATGACGTCATCCATACAGTGTGTGAAAAGCAAAATGATTCATTACATGAAAATACTTAAAAATACAAAATGCATAGTATTCATAATTTGAAATATAAGGTAATACATAATATTTAATAATAAAACGAGTGTTATTTGTTAAAATAGTAGATTGAATCAAGAATCATGTGATCGCAATCTAATGCGATCACATGGTGAACACTGGGGCAATGTGGGAAATGTAGTAACAGGGGAGAGAGCAAAAATAGATGGTCACGTGATCGCGGACCTTCGCGATCACGTGACTGATTGCACACATCGATATAGAATGTAGCCGCTCAGACGGAGGTCGGCAGCCTGCGGCACGCCTCCGTCTGACATCAATATTGGATTTATTGTGTATTAATATTGGATTGGATTTATTGTGTATTAATATTGGATTTATTGTGTATTAATATTGGATTTATTTTGTATTAATATTGGGTATTGGGATTTATTGTGTATTAATATTGGATTTATTGTGTATTAATATTGGGTATTGGATTTATTGTGTATTAATATTGGTAATTGGGATTTATTGTGTATTAATATTGGGTATTGGGATTTATTGTGTATTAATATTGGGTATTGGGATTTATTGTGTATTAATATTGGATTTATTGTGTATTAATATTGGGTATTGGGATTTATTGTGTATTAATATTGGGTATTGGGATTTATTGTGTATTATGATCAATGCAATGATTGGGGACCCAGAGGATCTCACTGTATCTTTAATAAATAAATAGGAGACAGGTTTGAAGGTGGCGCGGTTTGATGACGCGGCAGTTGATTACGTCACATCGGATAAGGACTTCCGGGTCGGAGTTTTCTCGGCTGTTTAGCACTCTAGGAGCCTCTCCCTGTTGCCTGTCACTAGCGGTCGCTGATTGGCTGGACCCATATGTCAGTTACAGGTAGGTTCCGCCCCTCTCTCACATTCTACGCTGCCATTGGTCCCTGCAGCTGTCCGTCTGTTCCAATTGGTTCTTGGGCTGCTGACGTCAGGGCGCCAGAGAGGGGAGTCTGGACGGAGCGGGAGGAAGCGGAGGGTGAGTGAGTGTCCCCCGGGGGGAACGATTGCAAGCTCTACGGCCTAGCCCC